>JAGIQG010000011.1:93445544-93675544 GCA_024679065.1 Sphyrna mokarran
CCTCCCCCCCCCCACCCCCCCCCCCCCCCCCCCCCCCCCCACCCCACACACACACACATCCTTTATCCTTTCCTCCAGCTTTCGGTGAATCAGTTTAAACTGTGAGGGAGGAGGGGACATCTCTGTTTGTCTTTTAGTCAGTGTGGCCGATAGTGTCCCCTCAGCACACCCTCCTGTGACGGTGAGAGCCACTGGCCTGTCCTCATAGTGAGGGAAATGCACTTTATCTTCTCCGCTCATACCTAGGGATAGATTTCAATCTAGATTCAGCAGGAAGGTCAAGGGAAAACTCTTCAGCAGCCGAGGAGCAGCTTCTTGGGAATGTGATTGAAGGGGACAGAGGAGTCAGGGGACAGTTAGATGAGTTTTTGGTGACAGATGAGATTTTATATTGCATCTCAGATTTATGAGCCATCGGGGAATTTAAATCCTCTCACACAGCTGCTGTTGTTAAAGGAATTCTTACCTCCAATTACCCAAAGATGAGGGAATTCCACCCTCTCTGGGCTTCATCACTTGAACCTTATGTACTTTGCTCTTCTCCATATCCAGAATCATGAAGAGAAGATGGGAAGGTGAGATTGAAGGATATGGGGAGAAGACAGAGTTCATCTTTAAAGATTTATTTATAGGACATGGGTGTCACTGGCTGGCCAGCATTTATTCCCCATTTCCAGTTACCCTTGAGAAGGTGGGGGTGAGCTGCCTCCTCAAATCACTGCAGTCCATGTGCTGTGGCTCAATTCACCATAGGGAGGGAATTCCAGGATATTGACCCAGTGACAATGAAGGAACGGTGATATATTTCCAAGTCAGGATGGTGAGTGACTCAGGGGAGAATTTGCAGGTGGTGGTATTCCCAGATATCTGCTGCCCCTGTCCTTCTAGATGGAAGTGGTTGTGGGTTTGGAAGGTGCTGCCTAAGGATCTTTGGTAAATTGCTGCAGTGCATCTTGTAGATAGTACACACTGCTGCTACTGAGCATCGGTGGAGGGAGTGGATGTTTGTGGATGTGGTGCCAATCAAGCGGAACTTTGTGCTCTTAGCGGATAAGACTGGAGAATTAAAAATGAAAAATGAGGAATTGGCAGAAAATTTAATCAAGTTTTTTTTATCAGTCTTCATGGCTGAAGACACAAAATCCAATCCAAGAACAGCAGAAAAATCAAGAGGTGAAAGGGAGAGAAGAGCTTCCAAAATCACAACTGCTAGAAAAAAGTATAAGGAAATCTAAAGGGCCGAATGGCCTTCTCCTGCTTCCAGATTCTGTGTTTTCACAGAGTGAGAGGTAACCTGCGGTCTGCAGTGGAAGTGATTGCAGAGACAGTGGAAGCATTGCTTTTTCATCTTCCAGAATTCTCCATACTCTGGCAAAATCCCAGCACATCGGAAAACCAGAAATATAACAGTTCTGTTTCAGAAAGGAAGGAGACAGAAAGCAGGAAAACACAGGCCCATTAGTCTAAAATATATCATTGGAAATACTCTCAAATCCGTTATTAAAGAGAATCACAGCATTTCAGCTCCGTGAAAGGGAATCACATTTGAAACATTTATTCAAGTTCTTTCAGGATATAACAAGTAGGGTGGATAAAGGGGGACCAGTAGATGTGACGTATTTGGATTTCCAGAAGGCATTTGACAAGGTGCCACATGAAAGGTTATTGTGCAAGGCTCATGGTATTGTTGGTGTTATTAGCAAGGAAGAGGATTGGATAACTACCAGGAAATAGGGAATATGGATAAATGAGTCATTATCAGCTTGACAAAGTGTAACTAGTGAAGCGATTAGTGCTGGGGCCTCGAATATTTACCCTTCATATTGAGGACTTGATGTAGAGACTGAGTCTATTGTAGTCAAATTTACTGATGATATAAAAATAGTGGGACAGTAAGTTGTGAGTGGGATTCAAAGACTGGGGGGGGGCTTGACCAGCTGTTTATTGGGATGTTGTTTTCCTTTCCTGGGGGAGTCCAGGACAGTTTGAAATTAGGGATCTCTCTTTTATGGAAGAAATGAGAATTTATCTTCTCAAATAAAATTGTTTGTGGAATTATTCTCTCAGGGAGCAGTGGAGCTGGGACACTAAATATATTCAAAACTGAGACAGACACGTTATTGATTAACGAGAGGCGAGAGTTGTGGGAGACAAGGGTTGTGAGGAGGTGGGGGGGTGTTTGTGAGGGGTGTGCATCATCCTATTGCATGACACAGTAGGCTTGAGGGGCCAAATGGCTTATTCCTGATCCTATTTCCTATCAGTGTAATGAGTACATGTGTGTACTCATATACCCCACATGTATACACCCTCACGTGTACCCCTGCATGTGTATCTCCACATATATACCCCTGCATGTGTACCCCCGTATGTGTACCCCCGTATGTGTACCCCCACATGCATACATATATATATATATCCAGATATGGTCATTAAGCTATAGACAGGTATAGATACTGTGTACAAACACACAGATACATCAATATTATATAGAAAATGCAGCTCAGGAAACTATTGGCTCTAACTTGCCTTTGCCAATATTTATTCTGTTTATGAGTCCACTCCCACTCCTTTTGTATGTCTCTCCATCCCTATCTCCCTCTCCTCTCTCATCTGAACATGTCTCTGCTACTTGCCTCAATCGCTCCGTGTGGGGCTAAAGGCAAATTCAACATTGTACAATTTTTACAATCCCGTGTTTTTTATTCCCGCTGAGTCCATGACTCAAGCACCTGATCCCCAGCGTCTAAACCACAGTACACTGACTGAACGACTCCATGGACTGCTGCTGAATGAGCACAAAGAGGTTACTGCGTAAATGCAAGTTACCACAAATTAATCACTATTATTACAACGAGAGGCTGTCATTATCAGCCATTGGCTAACAGCTGAGATATTGCACATTGTCCAAGGCCTGCTTTGTGAAAGCTGGGGGCTGGGATGTCAACGTCAAGGCTCAAAAACGTGAATACATCCCAGATTAATCACAGCTGCAACATTCTGTCATTCACCAAATGAGATGACAATTTCTCTCAGGCACAACTCAATCTCCAAACTCATCCTTCACAAACAAACATAGAATTTCCAAACTAATCTGATCTCATTTACAAATGGGAATAATTGCATTGCCGAATTCTCCCGGAAAATAGATTCAATTTTGGGATTTGCAATCGCTTTGCAATTTGTTTAATGTGGACCTTAAGTTAATAGATGCTTTGAATGCCTTAGTTAAACACAGCTAGGAATGCTTTGTAAATGTAGCTGGATAAATTTAAATATACAGATCAATGTTCCCAAATCCACTTAGAGCGGATCTGATTCAATATTCCAAAAATATCACACTCAGAATAGATAGACCACACTCTTACTCACACTCACTCACACACACATACATACTCACTCACATTCACACACACTCACTCACACTCACACACTCATTCACACACATACATTCACACACACTCACTCACACTCACACACTCATTCACACACATACATACACACACACTCACTCACATTCACACACACTCACACACACCCACACACACTCACTCACACACACTCATATTCACAGTGCACTGACACACACACACACTCACACATACACACACACTCACACACACACACTCTCACATTTACAGTGCACTGACACACACTCACACACACACACACACTCACACACGCACACTCACATTCACAGTGCACTGACACACACATACAGACTCACACACACACACACACTAACTCACATTCACAGTGCACTGACACACACAACACACTCACACACCACCACAACACACAACACTCACTTCACAGTGCACTGACACACACAAATACACTCATAAACACACACACTCGCATTCCAGTGCACTGACACAACACACTTACACACACACAAACACACACACACTCACATTCACACTCACACTCCACACACACGCACAACACAACACACACACACAGACACTCACACTCACACCAACACCCCACACACACAGACACTCACACACACACATACTCACACACACACTCACACACACGACACACACAACACTCACACACTTACACACTCACTCGACACATACACACTCACTCACACACACTCAATCACAGTGCACTGACACACACACAGACCACATACACAACACACACTCACACACACACACTCCAACAGCACAGTGCACTGACAACATACACACACACACACACACGGGACACTCACACACACATAAACACACTCACACGCACACACACACACTCATTCGCAGTGCACTGAAACACACACACTCACACACACTCACACACTCTCACACACACACACAACTCACTCACACAACCACATTCACAGTGCACTGAAAACCAACCACACTCAACACACACACACGCCACACACACACCACACACTTCATTCACATCACACGATACACACACTCACGCACACCACACTCACAACACACTCACACCACTCACACAACCACACACACAATCACTTACACTCACACTCACATACACACACACACACACTCAACACACTCACTCACACAAACACACTCACACACCACACAACACATACACACACACACACAATGACACACACCACATTCACAGTGCACTGACACACCCCAAACACACACACCCACACACCACACACTCACACTCACACACACTCACGCACACACACACTCACACACACAATCACACATCACACAACCACACACACACTCATTCACATCACACTTCACATACACACACACACACACTCACACACACTCACTCACAACAAACACACTCACAAACACAACACACACATACACACACACACACACTGACACACACTCACATCACAGTGCACTGACAAACACACACACACCCACCACACACACACTCACACTCACACACACCACACACACACACACATTCACAGTGCACTGACACACACACACCACACACCCACACCCACACTCACAATCACACATACCACACACACACACACAAACACTCACACTCACGCACTACACTCACGCCCACTCACACACACACTCACACACACACACACTCACATTCCCACGTGCACTGACACACACACACACCACACACACACCAAACCACACTCACACTCACACACACTCACACACACACTCACACACACACACACTCACACACAATCACATTCACAGGCACTGCACACACCACACACACACACTCACACACCACACACACACAGAACACTCACTCACCACTCACCACACACACACTCACCACACCACACACACGCACACTCACACACACACACTCACACACACATACACACCACATCACATTCACAGTGCACTGACACACAAAAACTCACCACCACACAACACACACACACTCACACTCACACACACATTCACAGTGCACTGACACACCAGACACTCACACACACACACACACACACAGACAAACCAAAAAAAACATACTCACACACTCACACTCGCAAGGCACTGACACACACACACACTCACACACACATACTCACAACACACACTCACATTCACAGTGCACTGAAACTACACACACACAATCACTCACTTCCACCACACACACACACTCACATACACACACACACACACTCACATTCACAGTGCACTCACACACACACACACTCACATTAACAGTACACTGACACACACACACACACACGTCACATTTCACAGTACACTGACACACACACACACACACACCTTCACTCACACACAACACTACATTCTCAGTGCATGACACACAAACACTCTCACCCACACCACTCCATTCAACAGTCCACTGACACACACACACAACTCACCACACACACATTACAGTGCACACAACACACACACACTCACACACACTCACATCACAGTACATGACCACACACACACACACACTCAATTCACAGTACACTGACCACACCCCACACACACACACACACACTCCACACACACATTCACTCACACACACACTCACATTCTCAGTGCACTGACACACACACACTCTCACTCACACACACTCACATTCACAGTCACTGACACACACACACACACCACACACACTCCACATTCACAGTGCACTCACACACACACTCACACACACTCACATTCACAGTACATGACACCACACACACCACACTCACATTCACCAGACACTGACACCACACACACAACACACTCACACACACATTCACTCACACACACACTCACATTCTCAGTGCACTGACACACACACACTCTCACTCACACACACTCACATTCACAGTCCACTGACACACACACACAAACTCACACACACTCACCTTCACAGTGCACTGACACACCACACACACACACACTCACTTCACAGGGCACTGACACACACACACACACCCACACACCCACACTCACACTCACACACTCACATTCACAGTGCACTGACACACACACACACACTCACATTCACAGTGCACTGACACACACAACCACACACTCACATTCACAGTGCACTGAACACACACCACACCTCACATTCACAGTGCACTGACACACACACACACTCACACACACACACTCACATTCACAGTGCACTGACACACACACCCACATTCACAGTGCACTGACCACACACACACACACACACACTCACATTCACAGTGCACTGACACACACACACTCACACAACACACACTCACATTCACGTGCACTGACACACACACACACCACACCCATTCACAGTGCACTGACACACACACACACACACACACTCACATTCACAGTGCACTGACACACACACACTCACACACACACACTCACATTCACAGTGCACTGACACACACATAGAAAGTAGCAGCAGGAGGAGGCCATTCGGCCCTTTGAGCCTGCTCCACCATTCATTTTGATCATGGCCGATCATCAAATTCAATCTCCAGATCCCCCTTCCTCCCGTATCCCTCCATTCCTTTAGTCCCAAAAGCAATGTCTAATTTCTTTTTGAAGTCACACAATGTTTTAGCCTCAACTACATTCTGTACATAGATCATAGAACATAGAACACTACAGCACAAACAGGCCCTTCGGCCCACAAGTTGTGCCGATCATATCTATACTGACTAGGCCATAGAACTATCTGTAACTCCCAATCCCATTAAGTCCCATGTACTTATCCAGAAGTCTCTTAAAAGACCCCAGCGAGTTCGCCTCTACCACCACTGACGGCAGCCGATTCCATTCACTCACCACCCTCTGAGTGAAAAACTTACCTCTAATATCTCTGTACTTGCCCCCCAGCACCTTAAACCTGTGTCCTCTCGTCGCGACCATTTCAGCTCTGGGAAATAGCCTCCGAGAATCCACTCTATCTATCCCTCTCAACATCTTATAAACCTCTATCAGGTCGCCTCTCAACCTTCGTCTCTCCAGGGAGAAGAGACCCAGCTCCCTCAACCTATCTTCATAAGGCATCCTCCCAATCCAGGCAACATCCTTGTAAATCTCCTCTGAACCCTCTCAACACCCACATCCTTCCTATAGTGAGGTGACCAGAACTGCGCACAATACTCCAAGTGGGATCTGACAAGAGTCTTATAAAGTTGCAGCATTATCTCCTGACTCCTAAACTCAATTCCTCTGTTAATGAAAGCCAGTACACCATATGCCTTCTTGACCACATCCTCCACTTGCGGGGAAGATTTAAGAGACCTTTGGACCCGGACCCCAAGATCCTTCTGCTCCTCAACACTGCCAAGACTCCTACCCTTGATATTACACTGCTTCATCCCATTGCTCCTGCCAAAATGGACCATCACACATTTATCTGAGTTGAAGTCCATAGGAATGATTTCCATACATTCATCACCTTCTGGGTGAAGAAATTTCTCTTCATCTCAGTCCTAAAAGGTTTACCCCTTATCCTCAAACTACCTCTATCCTTCTTCTGACTTGGACTTTGCATCTAATATTTATCCTGAATAGACAAACTTATCTTTGTTGAATCCATGGGTTTCAGTAAAGCCTTTGACAAGATCTTCATGGTAGACTGTTCGAAAGGTGAAGTCACCCAGAATCAGAGGAGAGCAGGCAGGATACAGAACTGGCTCAGCCATAGAAAGAAGTCTCACAACACCAGGTTAAAGTTCAACAGATTTATCTCATATTAAGTGCCACAAGTTTTCGAAATGCTGTTGCTTCATCAGGTGAGTGGAGAGTTGCGATCAGAAATAGGGCATATAAACGCACACCTGGTTTCTGATCAGAACTTTCCACTCCTCTGACAAAGAAACAGCATTTTGAAAGCATTTTGATAGTAAAGCGTTTACTATCAAATAAACCTCTTGGACTTTAACCTGGTGTTGTGAGACTGTGTTTACCCCAGTCCAACACCGACATCTCCATGCCTTGGCCATAGAAGACGGAAGGTAGCAGTGGAGGGAGCTTTTCTGAATAACATAGAACATAGAACATTACAGCGCAGAACAGGCCCTTCAGCCCTCAATGTTGCGCTGATCAATTAAGAAAAAACAATGACTCTCTAACCTAAACCATTCCCTTTTCATCCATAAACTTATCTACTAACCTCTTAAATGCCACCAAACTTGGCGCATCTACAACTGCAGCAGGCAGGGCATTCCCTACCCTTACCACCAATGGAAGACTGTGACTAGCAGTGTTCCACAGGGATCAGTTTTGGCACCTTTGTTGTTTGTGGTTTATATAAATGATCTGGGGGAAAATGTAGCTGGTCTGATTAGTAAGTTTGCAGACAACATAAAAATTGGTGGAGTTGCAGATAGTGATAAGGATTGTCAGAGGATACAGTACGATTTAGACCAGTTGGAGACTTGGGCAGATGGAGTTTAATCCAGACAAGTGATAATGCATTTTGGAAGGTCCAATGCATGTAGAAATTATGCAATAAATGGCAGAATCCTCAGGAGTTCTCAGGAGAGGGTACAGAGGAGGTTTACCAGGATGTTGCCTGGTATGGAGGGCAGGTCCTATGAAGAGAGGTTGAAGGATTTGAGGTTGTTTTCGTTAGAAAGGAGGCGGCTAAGAGGGGATCTTATTGAAGCATATAAGATGATTAGAGGTTTAGATAGGGTGGACAGTGATAGCCTTTTTCCTAGGATGGAGAAAGCTAGCACGAGGGGACACAGCTTTAAATTAAGGGGTATGAGTTATAGGACGGATATCAGAGGTAGGTTCTTTACTCAAAGAGTGATTAGGGAGTGGAATGCCCTGCCTGCAGCTGTTGTAGATGCGCCAAGTTTGGTGGCGTTTAAGAGGTTAATTGATAAGTATATGGAAGAGAAGGGAATGGTTTAGTTTGGAGGGGTATTGCTTTTTATTTTGGTCGGCACAACATCGAAGGCCGAAGGGCCTGTTCTGTGCTGTAATGTTCTATGATCTATGTTCTATGAGTATTGACAGGCAGAGGGATCTGGGCGTACGTGTCTGCCGATCACTGAACGTGGCAATGCAGGTGGATGACGTAGTCAAGAAGGCGTACAGCATGCTTGCCTTCATCGGCCGGGGCATTGAGTATAAAAATTGGCAGGTCGTGCTGCAGCTGTACAGAACCTTAGTGAGGCCTCATTTAGAATATTCTGTACAATTCTGGTCACCACGCTACCAGAAGGATGTGGATGCTTTGAAGAGGGTACAGAAGATGTTTACCAAGATGTTGCCTGGTCTGAAGGGTATTAACTATGGGGAGAGGTTGGATAAACTCGGTTTGTTCTCACTGGAATGACGGAGGTTAAGGGCTGACCTGATAGAGGTTTATAAGATTATGAGAGGCAGGGACAGAGTGAATAGCCAGATGCTCTTTCCTAGGGGAGAAAAGTCCAGTACTCGGGGACAGCAGTTTAAAGTGCGTGGGGAAAAGTTTAGAGGAGATGTGTGAGTTTTTTACCCAGAGGATGGTGAGTGTCTGGAACCCACTGCTCCGGGAATGGGGTGGGAGCAGGTACGATAGCGACATTTAAGGGGCAACTAGACAAATACCTGAATAGGATGGGAATGGGAGGATACGGACCCTGTAAGGGTTTACAGTTTTAGTGTGGTGTGGTCGGTGCAGGTTTGGAGAGGCCGAAGGGCCTGTTCCTGTGCTGTCATTTTCTTTGTTATCTATTTGTTCCATTGTGACATCATCCAGTTCAATATTATGTATTCCTTCTAAGGACTATCGCTTTTGTCTTGTTCAGACTCAATTCATATGTGAAACTTTGAGACTTTACTTGATCTATTATATTTTGTGGAGTCTCTTCTGATTGTGCAGCTCACGCTGTGTCATCAGCAGAACACAGACTCGTTATGAACTTGCCCCTGATTTCTACCCTGGGAGGTATATCAGTTTCTCTGATTATTCCGTGTACTGTGTGTGTTTGAATCCAGGTACACAGGCTATCAGGCTCCCCTCCTCACCTGTAGTATATCTGAATGTCCCGCTTTGAGCTTAATGGTCCTGATTTAGACCCAGTGAAGAATCCAGATAAATCCCACATCTTTACTATCACAGTCACGTTTAGTAACACATCTAATAGCTTTTAGACAGAGACCAGATTGAATACTTTTTCACAGTTGATGATATAAATATCAATGTTTATTTCTAGATGTTTATCAAAGATTGTTCTGAAATCAAACATTTCCTCTCTTGTTTCTACTCCAGATTTAAATCCAGACTTTACTTCACCAATTTCTGCTTCAAATGGATTATTATTTCCTTCTGTTGTGAGAATTATGAAAATTAGTTTATTTATTGGTGTTACAAGTGGGCTTACATTAACATTGCAACAAAGTTGCTATGAAAATCCCTTTGTTGCCACACTCCGGCGCCTGCTCGGGTACACTGAAGAGAATTTAGCATGGCCAATGGACCCTAACCAGCATGTCTTTCGGACTGTGGGAGGAAACCAGAGCACCCAGAGGAAACCCACGCAGACACAGGGAGAACGTGCAGACTGTGCAGATAGTGACCGAGCCAGGAATTGAACCCAGGAACTTGGCGACTGGGCAAAGCATTGTACCACTGTGCCACCCCATTAAAATCACTCACAATGATTACAATAACTTTCTTATAAACTGCATTTATAGTTTACATGTAGCAAGCAACAAGAGGCCCAGGATCACTCTGACAGTGATATCAATCCTGTGCTAATTCTTCTTCCCAAACATTCAAAAACTCAGGTATGCACACAGATACGTGTGCACATAGGTGTACATGTACACACACACACACTCAGGTATTTTTGTTATTCGTTCCTGGGACATGGGTGTCGCTGGCTGGTTAGTATTTACTGCCCATCCTTCACTGCCCTTGTTCAGTTGAGAGCCAATCACATTGCTGTGGCCAGACCGGGTAGGGATGGCAGACTTCCTTCCCTAAAGAACATTGGTGAACAGATGGGTTTTTCTCATAATCAACAATGATTTCATGGTCATCAGTAGATTCTTAATTCCAGATACTTTTCATCAAATTCAAATTCCATTATCTGTGGTGGGATTCGAACCCAGATCTGCAGAACATTAGCTGAGTTTCTGAATTAATCATCTAGCAATGTATGCGTGTACTTACACATATACAGAAATCTGCACACACACAGGTGTACGTGCACACGTGCACACACAAACACAGTTCCAGGTACATGCACAAGCACAAAACAACACAGATAAATGTAAATATATATACATACACAGTTTTACACACACACACACACATGCACCCACACACACACACAGTGCAGATATATGCAAACAGGTGCACATATATAGAATAATATGCACATGCACACAAACAACACACACACCACACACACAAATACACACATGCATACATGTTTATAAAAACACTGGTACAAATACAATCACAAAAATACATGGACAAATACAGGTATACACACCCACACACACACTGAGACAGAAGGTTTTAGACATATACACACACACACACACAAACACAGAAAAATTTACACAAAAAACAAAGATCAAAGAAAATTACAGCACAGGAACAGGCCTTTCGGCCCTTCAAACCTGCACTGACCATGCTGCCCGACTTAACTAAAACCCCCTTCCCTTCCGGGGAACATATCATAAGAACATAAGAAATAGGAGCAGGAGTCGGCCATCCAGCCCCTCGAGCCTGCCCTGCCATTCAATAAGATCATGGCTGATCTGAAAGTGGATCAGTTCCACTTTCCCGCTTTCTCCCCATAATCCTTAATTCCCTTGTCTATCAGAAATCTATCTACCCGAGACTTAAATATATTCAGTGAGGTAGCCTCTACTACTTCAACGGACAGAGAATTCCAGAAATTCACCACCCTTTGAGTGAAGTTCTTTCTCAACTCTATTCTAAACTGCCCCCCCCGCCTTATTTTGGGGCTGTGCCCTGTAGTTCTGTTTTCCTTTCTAAACAGGAAGAATCTCTCTACCTCTACCCTATCCATCCCCTTCATTATCTTATAAGCCTCTATAAGATCCCCCCTCAGCCTTCTAAACTCCAACGAGTACAGTCCCAGTCTACTCAATCCCTCCTCATAGGCTAATCCCCTCATCTCTGGTATCAGCCTGGTGAACCTTCTCTGTACTCTGTCCAAGACCAATATATCCTTCCACAAATAAGGTCATAGGTAGAAGAGGGTACTCACAATGTTAAAATGGTGGCGCAAACTCGTTGGGCTGAAGAGCTTGTTTCCTGCGCTGTGTTGTTCTTTGTTCTTTATATGCATACAAACACATACAAACAGAAGTACGTACTCACACGGGCACAAAAATACACGGGTATATACAAATATCCACACGCACAGTAATGTATAGAACAAAGAAGAACAAAAAACAGTACAGCACAGGAAAAGGCCCTTTGGCCCATCAAGTCTGTACTGACACATGCCTCCCTAATCTAATACTTTTTTACCTCTATGTAGTCCATTTCTCTCTATTCACTGCCTGTTCGTGTATCTATCCAGATCCCTCTTGATCATTGTTATAGAATCTCCTTCCACCACCTCCTCTGGCAGCGTGTTCCAGGCATTCACCACCCTCTGTGTGAAAAACTTGGCCCTTACATCTCTTTTAAACTTTGCCCCTCTCGCTGTCCATCTATACCCTGAGTAATTGACCCTTCGACAGTGGGAAACACGCACACACACAAAAATATACAGACACACACACGCACACAGATGAAAATACATACAAATGTATACACAATCACATTCACAAACATATACACACACACAGATGCACTCATATGCACACACACGCATACATACACACATACACCATGCGCACTCACATATACGCACACACATGCACACCCACACACATACGCTGACACACACACACACACACACACACACACACACACACACGCAGGAGCAAGTGCCTATTGGTAATATCACTAGACAATAATCCAGGGGTTGGGTTTAATGTTCTGGGACATGGGTTTCAATCCCACCATGAGAATCAGTGCAATTTAAATTCAATTCATAAATCTGGATTATAAAGTTAGTCTTTGTGAGAATCTTAGCGACTGTTGTAAAACTCCATGAGTAATGCCCCTTTAGGGAAGGAAATCTTACCTGATCTGGTTTATATATGACTCCAGACCCACAACAGCCCTTTGAAATGGCCAAGTGAGACACTCAGTTCAAGGAAAATTAAGAATGGGCAGTAAACAATGTGAAAGAAAATGTAAAAACACACAGGAACACACAGGAACACACAGGAATACATAGGAACAGGAATACATAGGAACACATAGGAACATACAGAACACACAAGAACATACAGAACACACAGGAACACAGAACACACAGGAACACACAGAACATACAGGAACACAGAACACACAGGGACATATAGAACACACAGGAACACATACACTCAAATACAATGTTCAGACCACACAGACACAAACTGAAAGATACTCAGGGTGGGAGTTAGAATCTGACTGGAAATTAAGATCGACAGGTTGGGATATTGAGTTTGTTACCTTTCCTAAGGCCTCTTTATAAAATTTAAGCTACATATTGTAACAACTAAACCACTGGTGTAAACTTGTCAGAGTGTTAAGATGATACCAGATATCTGCTGTATAACATTAACACTGACTGCCCAGAGGGAAACATCCTGTCAAACACTCGGTATAAAAAGTGGATTTAAAGCATATCTTTGTTCTTGTCTTGACTGATATTGACTCAAAGCTTCCAATGTTCTCTCACTCTCGTCTTCACCATAAGATCGTATCCTATTTGAATCAAGTTGTTGTGGAATGAAATGAAGCGCCGGGAAACAGATTTACCTCGCCTGCTTTATTTACATTAACCAAGTTATTTCTAAACTGTCTTTGCAGTAAACGTGTGAAGAACTTTCCAGAAACAACAGAGAAACCAAATATTTACAGAGAGCAAATAATTTAAAGTCATTGATATTTGTGAAAAGAAAATACTAGAAAAATGATTGAAACTGAAAGCGCCAGAACCCCCAGACCTGAAGAACAGAATCTTCAATCACTTTGTGAGGACAGAGTCAGAGAGGTTTACAGCAGAGAAACAGGCCCTTTGGCCCAACTTGTCCATCCGTCCAGTTTTTACCATTAAGCTAGTCCCAATTACCCACATTTGGCCATTAGCCTCCTATACTCATCTTACCCATTTAAATGTCTTAATGTGTTTTAAACAACTAAATTGTACCCACCTCTACTACTATCTCTGGCAGCTTGTTCCAGACTCTCACCACCCTCTGTGTGGAAAAATTCCCATCTGGACACTTTTGTATCTCTCCCATCTCACCTTAAACCTGTGCCCTCTAGTTTTAGACTGCCCTATATTTGGGAAAAGATACTGATTATCTCACTGATCTGTGCCCCTCATTATTTTATAGACCTCTATAAGATCACCCCTCAGCCTCCTACACTCCAGAGAAAAATGTCCCAGAGTATTCAGTGTCTCCTTATAACTCAATCCATCAAGTCCCAGTAGCATCTTAGTAAATCTTTTCTGCACTCTTTCTAGTTTAATAATATCCTTTCTATAATAGGGTGACCAGAACTGTACACAGTATTCCAAATGTGGTCTTATCAATGTCTTATACAACTTCAACAAGGCGTCCCAACTCCTGTACTCAGTGTTCTGACCAATGAAACCAAGCACGCTGAATGCCTTCTTCACCGCTCTGTCCACCTGTGACTCCACTTTCAAGGAGCTATGAGCCTGTACCCCTAGATCTCTTTGTTCTATAACTCTCCCCAGAACTTATTAATTGAATAAGTTCTGCTCTGGTTCAGTCAACCAAAATGCATCACCTTTCATTTGTCTAAATTCAACTCAAGCTGCCATTTGTCAGCCCACTGGCCCAATTGATAAAGATCCCACTGTAATCCTCGATAACCCTCTTCACTGTCCACTATACCACCAATATTCCTTCCATTCCAGCAGAAGGCAAATGCAACACTGCAATTCGAGGGAAGAGGAGGAGAGAAAATGGGGAACTACAGGGAACTCTCAGAGGTGCTGCATGCTCCAGCTCTGAATAAATTTAAGGTTGGTAGTAATGATTTTTAGTCTCTGTGGAAATGTGGGATATAGGGAATGGGCAGGAAAGTAAATTGTAGATGGAGAAAGAACGGCTACAACAACAATAATGGCAACAATGACTTAAAAATGGAAATCCTGTCTGAGAGTTAAGCAGGCTGGGATTTTTGGTCAACTTTTAATTAAAACCAGATGCAGGCAATAAAGTTGTTCCGAATCGGGTATCTGGTCTTGGAGCTATGGTTTGAAGCTTCCTGTGTTAATAAGGGAAGTCGTTGTGACTTTGAACAGACATTGTGGCATTGAATTTTATTACCATTATGTGTGGAACATGTCATGTGAAGTAAGCATAAGGTGTCATTCACTAGTAATTTCACTGAATGTTTAAGCCACATGAGATCTGGAGTGACTAATGGCCAACCATCGCAAGAAGGACCTGTACCCTGAAGGATTACTCAGAGAAGAAGAAAGAATCTACAGCAAGGATATTTCTTAGCCAAGGTTCCCTAAACTTGGTAGTATCTATTTTCAGTTAAATAGTTAAAGTTGATGCTAGGTTACAATTGATGTTCAGCTAAAGTTAACGTGCAGTTTAAGAGTTAAAGTTAAGTTGAAAGTTGATGTTTAGTAGAAGTTCAGTGAAGAGTTAATGAGTTGGAACTTCATGTTGAGTTGGTACCAGAGGTGTTAAATAAAGAAATTACTCTCCTTATTTATTTCATTAAACTGGCTATTTGGTGTGTAAATGAAAAGCTGGATAGAGCATCCTGGTTTTAGTATTTAGGGAGGGGTAACTGGAAATATCCAGTGTCAGACAAAAAGAGGTTGTCTTTTTCCCTGCAGGGATTTTGCTGTGGTAAGGAGTTATTTGGGGCGATTAGGAGGCTGGAGGCCAGGATTGTGTCAGCAGTGTGCTAATCCTGGTGTTGCAGCTAAAATTGTACATCGCTTCCTCTTCTCTCTTTCTGCTATTTTCCAAGCAATTCTCATTAAAATTCTAATCACCAGCAGAGTGCGTGGGAAACACGTCCAGTTTAGTGGCAGAGGAAGGTTTTCATTGGTAAGGGCCATTTCCAGCTGATGACGCTGTATCTGCTGACAAGGTTCCTGGTCAAACAGGGAGGTTCTGTGCACTGGCAGCTGGGAGAGTGAGCAGGGAAGGAGATCGCTGGAGGAGGGGATCATATCCATGTCTGGCCTCTGAAACTCAGCACCTGGCAGCATTGAAGTTAATGGCTAACACAACCCATCAGCCTCATTAGACAGTTTAACATCAAATCCAGCTGACGGGGTCCCAGACACTCAGGATTCTGCCCATTCTCTGGATACCAGTTCACTGGCTCAGAGTGGGGGATTTATTTGATAGTAAACTCGCAAGCTTTTGGCTTTATAGCCTTTGTCAGGTGAAGGCTACAAAGCCGAAAGCTTGCTAGTTTACTATCAAATAAATGGGTTGGATTTAAGAATGGTGTTGTCAGACCTCTGACTGTGTTTACCCCAGTCCAACACCGGCATCTCTACATCAGAGTGGAGGTACATAGGGTGAGTAATCAATACCTCCTGAAACCAAGACAAAGCCCATGTGGCAAAGAAAGGCAAGTTAACCCTCAGGTTCCAAAGCTGGAATGTAAGAACTGTACACCCTGACATCAACAATAGCAACAAGAATCTCAGCCACACAGCCTTAGTCTAAGAAACCAGGTTAACTGCCCCATGCTCTGTTCATGGGACTTGTACTGACATTGGAAGGAGGGCTGGTACACACTATGTGCATTGAGCAGACTCTACAGCAAGTCCCTGATTGACACTATCTACTGAATCACCAATGGCAAGGTCAGAACACCTCACCTCCACGCAGATATCTCTGATGGAGGCACAACCATTATCATACCTGCCTAAATACCCACTCTGTATACCAACATTTTGACCAAAGCACATTTCTACAAACACCCCCCGCCACCCCTACTGTTAAATATTAGCACTTTGCATTGCCCCCTGTGGAGAGTATTCCATCACACTCCTGCCTTTTGCCACAGAGAATGTGGACAAGCTTTAGGATGTTCAGGATTATTCCTGTACCTGGAGTCATGGTACTTATATGGCTGGGTCTAGTTGAGTTTCTGGTATCTGCCCCCCGGGATGTTGGTAATGGGGGATTCAGTGAAGGCAAGGCCATTGAATATCGAGGAACGAAAACAAACACGGAACCAACTTTGTCCAGAAATCCATACTGCCTGTGACAGCGGCAGTCTGTGAGTTACAGACAAAGGATCAATAACATCGTGTCAATAAAATTTCTCCTCCGAAATCAGCAGATGGTGAAGAAAGACAGAGGTGAGAAGAATGATATTTCTTCCAGGGCAGTTTGGTAGATTTTTATACAATTAAAGAGATTTAATGTCTGTATCAAATGCCAGAGAAGGCGTGATGATCTCCTCCCCCGAACCCACTCGTTCATATGAAAGTGCCTATCAACAGGAGTAACATGATGTTCAGATGTACATTGTTGTGGACTCCTGGCGATTGAAGACCACAGTTTATCTTTTCTGCTCTCCTGTAACACTTTGTCATGGCGGAATTAAATTAGGAATCTTCATCATGTGAGCTGCAGAGCAACCAGAATCCCAGCGAGGATGGAATCCCAGCCTAAACCGTGCAAGTGCAGAAAGTCCCATCCATTAACACATCTCTATAACCACTCTGACTTTGCTGAATACCGTGTTCCATCCCACAC
The DNA here is from genome assembly GCA_024679065.1 of Sphyrna mokarran. NCBI lineage: Eukaryota > Metazoa > Chordata > Chondrichthyes > Carcharhiniformes > Carcharhinidae > Sphyrna > Sphyrna mokarran. The sequence goes on from JAGIQG010000011.1 coordinate 93,463,796, forward strand.
GCAAAAATCATAGCTATGGTGAGAGAGGGAAGGACAACAACTTCACAGACATCTCAGCCCTTAACATCACGAGAAAGCTGTGATGTGGAGATGCCGGCATTGGGACTGGGGCAGGCACAGTAAGAAGTCTCACAACTCCAGGTTAAAGTTCCACAGGTTTAATTTGGAATCATGAGCTTTTGGAGCATTGCTCCTTTACCTGATGAAGGAGCAGTTTATCATGAGGAAGGACACAGCTTAGAACCTCACTGAAAAGACTCTACCTTTTCATAGAACAAGTGTTTGACTTTTTGAATTGATTTATTATTGTCACATGTATTAACACACAGTGAAAAGTATTGTTTCTTGTGCACTATACAGACAAAGCATACCATTCATAGAGAAGGAAAGGAGAGGGTGCAGAATGTAGTGTTACAGTCACAGCGAGGGGTGTAGAGAAAGATCAACTTAATATGAGGTGGGTCCATTCAAAAGTCTGACGGCAGCAGGGAAGAAGCTGTCCTTGAGTCGGTCGGTACGGGACCTCAGACTTTTGCTTCTTTTTCCCAACAGAAGAAGGTGGAAGAGAGAATGTCCGGGGTGTGTGGGGTCCTTAATTATGCTGGCTGCTTTGCCGAGATAGCAAGAAGTGTAGACACAGTCAATGGATAGGAGGTTGGTTTGTGTAATGGATTGGGGCTACATTCACCTCCTTTTGTAGTTTCTTGTGGTCTTGGGTAGAGCAGGAGCCCATACCAAGCTGTGATACAACCAGAAAGAATGCTTTCTAGAGTGCATCTGTAAAAGTTGGAGGGAGTCATAATGGACATGCCAAATTTCCTTAGTCTTCTGAGGAAGTAAAGGTGCTGTGGGGCTTTCTTAACGATAGTGTCAGTATGGGGGGACCATTTCAATTGTTGGTAATCTGGACACCTAAAAACTTGAAACTCTTAACCGTTTCCATTTTGCCTCTGGAAACACATAGAAACTAGAAGCAGGAGTAGGCCATTCTGCCCTTCGAGCCTGACCACAGTGCACTGTCTGTGTCAGCACATCCATTGTGAGCACTATCTCTGTATGATATCTACAAGAAGGTTATGGAAGTAGGCAGACCCCTTTACCTTCCTTACGCCGGTCTCACTAAGGCATTTAACACCATCAACACAGCACAAAGACTGGGCCACCCATCAAATCTTCAGCTTCCTCCATTCCATTCCTTCCACAATAACAGCTGGGAGCCACTGGTTGGTGACCGAGGAAGTGGTCAGGCAGGTGACCCTGTCCCTCCAACATAACCAATGACCGCAGCAAATGGACAACAGACGTAAGCCAGAAACAACAAGGACAGCATCATGGGGCACAGCTTCTTGTCTGGAGCGTGTGACAGAAAATAACCTTCCAAGATCCATTTCTTCAGCCGTGAGCATTGGGCGTCTCATTAAGACTATACGCTGGAAATGGATTGGTGCCTCTGTGTCCATCACTATCAATGCTGATTGAACATTGAACATAGAACATAGAACAATACAGCACAAACAGGGCTTCGGCCCATGAGTCGCACCGATCACATCTACCAATCCACAGACCTATCTATAACCCCCTATCCTATTCTTTTCCATATACTCATCCAGAAGTCTCTTAAAAGACCCCAGTGAGTTTGCCTCAACAACCTCCGACGGCAGTCAGTTCCATTCCCTCACCACCCTCTGAGTGAAACACCTACCCCTGACATCTCCTTTGTATTTGCTTCCCTGCACCTTAGATCTGTGTCCTTTCGTAGTGACCATTTCAGCTCAGGGAAATAGTGTCTGAGAGTCCACCCTATCTATTCCACTCAACATTTTATAAACCTCGATCAAGTCGCCTCTCAACCTACATCTCTCCAGTAACAAGAGTCCCAGCTCCCTCAACCTATCTTCATAAGGCCTGCCTCCCAATCCAGGCAGCATCCTTGTAAATCTCCTCTGAACCCTCTCAATAGCCTCTACATTCTTCCTATAATGAGGTGATCAGAACTGCGTACAATACTCCAACTGGGGTCTGACAAGAGTCTTATAGAGCTGCATCATTACCTCCTGACTCCTAAACTCTATTCCTCGATTAATGAAGACCAGTACACCGTACGCCTTCTTGACCACTTCCTCCACCTGCGAGGCCAATTTAAGAGTCCTATGGACCCGGACCCCGAGATCCTTCTGCTCTACAACACAGCTAAGACTCCTACCCCTTATAGTGTACTCCTTCATCCCATTATTCCTGCCAAAATGGACCACTACACATTTATCCGCGTTGAAGTCCATCTGCCACTTCTTCGCCCAGTCTTGCATCATTGGATAAAGGATACACTCAAATAAGAGAGTGTGGTGTGTCTTTGCCAAATGTTCCTGGAGCAGAGGCCAGAGTTATGAGTAAAGATTGGATAAATACATCCAGGACTTTAGAACAATGAGAAGTAATGTATGAAATGCTCAGAGAGCTGGACAGGATAGACAATGAGAGGCCGATTCCACACCACCCCCATGTGTGTACAGGATACCCCCACCCCCACCCTGTGACGACCCCCCCCCCCCCCCCCCAACCCGGCTGGTCAGGAATGGTACAGTGGACAGTGAAGAAAGTTATCTCTAATTATAATGGGATCTTGATCAATTGGACCAGTGGACTGACGAATGGCAGATGGAGTTTAATTTAGACAAATGCGAGGTGATGAATTTTGGTCGATTGAACCAGAGCAGGATTTACTCAGTTAATGGTAGGGCACTGAGGAGAGTTACAGAACAAAGAGATCTAGGGGTACAGGTTCATTGCTCCTTGAAAGTGGAGTCACAGGTGGACTGAGTGGTGAAGAAGGCATTCAGCATGCTTGGTTTGATCAGTCAGAACATTGGATACAGGAGTTGGGACGCCTTGTTGAAGTTGTACAAGACATTGGTAAGGCTACACTTGAAATACTGTGTACAGTTCTGGTCACCCTATTATAGAAAGGATATTATTAAACTAGAAAGAATGCAGAAAAGATTTACTAGGATGCTACCGGGACTTGATGGATTGAGTTATAAGGAGAGGCTGGATAGACTGGAACTTTTTTCTCTGGAGCATAGGAGGCTAAGGGTGATCTTGTAGAGGTCTATAAAATAATGAGGGGCACAGATCAGTGAGATAGTCAATATCTTTTCCCAAAGGTAGGGGAGTCTAAAACTAGAGGGTATCGGTTTAAGGTGAGAGGGGAGAGATACAAAAGAGTCCAGGAGGCAATTTTTTTCCACACAGAGGGTGGTGAGTGTCTGGAACAAGCTGCCAGAGGTAGTAATAGAGGTGGGTATAATTTTATCTTTTAAAAAGTGTTTAGAAAGTTACACGGGTACAATGGGTATAGAGGGATATGGGCCAAATGTGAGCAATTGGAATTATCTTAGGGGTTTTAAAAAAATGGGCAGGATGGGCAAGTTGGGCCGAAGGGCCTGTTTCCCTGCTGTAAACCTCTCTGATTTTAAACAGACTGTTGTTGTTCCAGGATAAAGAACCAATCGTTGAGATGAGGAGAAATTACTTCATTCAAAGGATTGTGAAGATTTAGAATTGATTGGCTTGTAGCTGCTTCATTGATGAATATGTTGAGGATTGAGACTGACCAATTTGGGGGTGTGAAGGCATTGAGTGATGTGGAAAGTGGACAGGGAATTGTCGGAAACACCAGGACTCAGGACTGACGGGCAGGAGGGGACCCTATCAGCATTCTGCTCTCCTCCATCTCTCATCTTCTTGTCCTTTCAGTTTGTATGATTATTGGGTAATGTATAAAATCTAGCTGTAGGGATTGGTGAAACCACCTTATTTACAGATCAGAACCTGAATGATTTAAAGTTCTCTCCATCTCTGCCAGACTTTGTCTGGATGTTATTTGTGCTTCTTGTTCAAGCGGTTCAGGGCTGATGTTATCACAGAAGATCAAACTTGGAGTAGTTTCTGATTGGGAAAGTGTGAAGAGGCCGAATTATCACCAATTGCGGCAGAGTCAATAGTCCAGGTGTACCTGTCACTTCAGATAACATTCCTCATCGATCTCGCGCAGTCTGGCACCCTTTAAATGTTCACCCAACCATCCCGACTGTCATCACTCAATCAACTAAAACATGCAAAATAAATCAAAACCTCTGCCTGTTTCTCGATACACCTGGCCCTCCTTCTGTTAATCTAACCCTTCCTTTATCTGTACACCTTTCATTTGTTTATCATTTGAATCCTCTCTTTTTGCTGACTCCGTCTGCCATTCCCTGGTATTCCACACTCCTGGGTTAAATGCCACTCAGAGAGGTTCTGGATGGAGCCGCTTGTTCAGACGATTGAAATCTCGAAACAGCCCCTCGCTCACTCACTGACTCGCTGACCCACTCTCTGCTGCCATCTGCAACTAATGTCACTTTGCCAGTACTCACTTTGACTGGCCACAGCACAGATAGAGGCCATTGGGCCCATCATAAAGAACAAAGAACAAAACAGCACAGGAAACAGGCCCTTTGGCCCAACGAGCCCGCGCCGCCACCCCGATGTTCCCACCTCTACCTGTGATCCCTGTCCATGTTTATGGATTAAAAACCACATTTGAGCTATGCCAGCTCTTTACAACATCTTTCCTTTTCTCCTACAAATGTTTTTCTCTTTATTCAAATTATTTTTGAAAGCCCTATCTGCTCTTTGCAGATCTCTCATGACTTTGAAGGTTTCTATCAAATTGCCTCTTAATCTTCTCTTTTCCGAGGAGGACAATCCCAGATTCTTCAATTTATCCACACAATTGAAGTCCCCCATCCCTGGATTCAGTAATGAAGCTGCTTCATAATCAGGTGGTTTGAGAGATCTCAGCAGCTGCACTGAGTGTGGAATTATCTCCAGTTCCAGGGATCCACAGTTACTCAGGAATCACACTCTGTCCACAAGGAACACCAGCCAGATATCAATGAACAAATGGGCCATTGAGAAATCAGAATGCTTTAAAGATGATGCTGAGGGGATTTGTCAGAACAGGAATCCGGGTCCCTTGCTGAATGGAGTGTCGGCCTAAAATTGGGATTCCCGCCAGACATAAAGGAAATCAGGATTCTCTCGGGTTTTCCGCTGACATAGGCACTCAGTTTGGGAGAATTGGGCGCTACATGTATAATAACTGACTAATGGAACAAATTATGGTTATGCAAGAGAACAGTGGGTGTACGGCGGGTAACTTGGGTAACTCACAGTCACACAAAAAACATACCTGAAAATGTGTCTTTTATTTGCTGAGAAAAAGAGAAGGTTGGGGCTTTGAAAATGGAATCTTGCCTCGTTTAACATGGTCATGTGACTGCACCATGATGCAAACATGGTGAACAGATTTAATTTATTGAGAAGCAGTGATGAAGTACAGCTCCCCATATACAGGGGTTAAACTGCACTGATACTCAGCAGCCAGCTGGATTGGCTCCCTGTTCACTCCCATAAACATTCATTCACCATCAATACACAGTGGCAGCAGTGTGTACCATCCATTTTTTAATCATTCAATGGGCATCACTCACTGGCCCAGAATTTATTGCCCATCCCCAGTTTCCATTGGAGGGCAGTTGAGAGTCACCCACATTGCTGTGGATCTAGAGTCACAAGTAAGCCAGATCGGGTAAGGACGGCAGATTTCCTTCCCTAAAGGAACTCTCCCTAAAGGAAAGGCAGATGGAATTCAATCCTGATAAATGTGAGGTGATGCATTTCAGGAGAAAGAATGTAGGGTGGAGGTATATGATAAAGGGTAGACCTATTAAGAGTATAGAAAAGCAGAGGGACCTGGGGGTGCAGGTGCACAAGTCTCTGAAGGTGGCAGAGCAAGTGGAGAAGGTTGTGAAGAAAGCATATAGTATGTTAGCCTTTATAGGAAGGGTTATAGAGTACAAGAGCTGGCCTTTAATGTTGCAGTTGTATAAAACGCTGGTTAGACCTCATTTGGAATACTGCGTCCAGTTCTGGTCGCCTTACTACCAGAAGGACGTGGAGACTCTGGAGAGAGTGCAGAGGAGGTTTACCAGGATGCTGCATGGTATGGAAGGTCTGAGTTACGAGGAGAGGTTAGGCAAATTGGGACTATTTTCCTTAGAAAGATGTAGACTTAGAGGAGATCTAATAGAGGTGTACAAGATTATGAGGGGTATAGATAGAGTAAACAGGGTTAAGCTGTTTCCTAGGATGGACTCGAATAGCACGAGGGGTCACGGGCTTAGGGTGAGGGGGGTAAGGTATAATTTGAATGCTAGAGGGAGTTTTTTCACACAGAGGGTGGGGGGGTATGGAATGCGCTGCCAAGTAAAGTGGTGGAGGCAGGTACTCTGGAGTTATTTAAGAGATACTTAGATGGGCACATGAACAGAATGGGAATGGAGGGGTATAGAAAACTGATTTAAAAAAGGGATCATGAGCCTTTGGAGTCCCTGGGAAGTGTGTAAATAGATGATGATATTGATGTACTTGTTTTTATCCTACAGGTGCTTTGGTCCACCTTGTTGTCTAACGAGGGGCATACACGCGATGGGTCGTGAGAGGACTGCTCTTGGACCTTTTTCGAGAGTATCTTACTGCTTCACATCGTTAGTGTATGCTTGACCTGGACCATCTGATGGGCAACACTACAGCGCAGTGACTGTAGCTGTGCTGTGCAGATACATGGATTTGGGCCTGTGTCTGTGGGAGTTTGCGCATTCTCCCCGTGCTTGCGTGGGTTTTCTCCGGGTGCTCCGGTTTCCTCCCACATCCAAAAGATGTGCTCTTAGGCTAATTGGCAAAACAAATTCTCCCTAAATTGTCTCAAATTTGGTTTTTAATCCATAGATCTATAAACATGGACAGGGATCACGTGTAGAAGTGGGAACATCGAGGTGGCGGCGCGGGCTCGTTGGGCTGAAAGGCCTGTTTCCCGTGCTGTTTTGTTCTTTGTTCTTTATTAGTGAACCAGATGAGTTTTCCCAACAATGAACAATGGCTTCATGGATATCATAGACTCTTAATTCCAGATTTTAGATTTCAAATTCTACCTTCTGCCACGATGGGACTTGAACCCGGGTCCCCAGAACATTAGCTGAGTTTCTGGATTAACGGTCCGGCCATTATACCACTAGGCCATTGTCCTTCTATAAAATGCACTGCAGCAACTCACCAAGGCTCCTTCCACAACAGCTTCCAAACTTAGCAGTTAAGTAAGGAAGGCTCGGGGACATCCTGAAGATCCAAGAGATTGACCAAAGGTCAGTGACTCCATGGTGTTTGACAGTACGGTAAAGTTGGACCATTGGAGCAGAGGGTTCCGCTTGGCATGATCAAAGATCTGAAACTGTGAGTTGGTGCTTGAGTAAATCCTGGGAAATCCAGTGGAACAAAATCTCGGGATAGATGGAAATCCTGAGAGAGGATGAGCGCTGAATCCATCCAAGTTTGAGTGACTTTTGAAGAGAATTCAAAAGGTGAAACCATTGTAGGTGAAGATTGGAATCCCTCGTGAGAATCCGTCTCAGTGAGATTGTTTACTGATATTTGGGTGAGTTGTGAAGAAATCTGTGGATTCTGTGTTAGTTACACCTGCGATTTATTGTGGTGTGTTTGACTGTACTTTATCCATTCATAGTAACCTCATACTTCCCTCGAGTATTAGAGTATAGGATAGATATTGTTTCATTTCTCTGACCTTGTAAAGTTTATTTTTGTTTGATCAAAACTCATAGAATCTTTTTTATCAACCGGACTGTTTAAAACTCGAACTTTGCTGAGTCTAAATATAATATAATCAGTCCCCAATCAGATCTCCAACCACATCCCAGAGTCCTGCCAAGCACCTGAACAAGGTCCAACATGAGGTTTAGATGGTAAATGGGATATTTATCTCAAGGGGAAGGGAATATAACAGTCCTGAAGTTTGCCTGTAACTCTACAGATCATTGCTGAGACCTCATCCCAAACCTTGGGCTGAAAGGTTTACCTTCCAAACAAAGCTTGGAGAGGTTGGACCCATTAATATTGGGAAGAATGAGAGGTGGTCTTCCTGAAATCTATCAGATCCTGAGGGAACCAGAAAGGGAGGAAACTCAGGACACAGTTTGAGAATAAGAGATCTTCCCTTTAAGACGGAGATGAGAAGATTTCTTTTCTCTCAGAAGGTCATTGGTCTGTGGAATTTGCTTCCCCGGGGAGCAGTGGAAGCTCTTTCTGCTCACTCAAGGTTGAATTTGACAGATTTTTATCCATCGAGGGATTTAATGGTTATAGAGACCAGATGGCAAAGTGAAACTGAGATAAAAGCAGAGCAGGTAATGATCTGAGTGAAGGGCTGTGGTGATTATTCCTGTATCCCCATATAGTAAATACAGAATAAATAGAAAATGAGAAGCAGGGGGCCATTCAGCCTGATCCCCTATTCGATAAGATCATGGCTGATCTGATTGTAACCCCAAACCCACATTTGTGCTATCCAATAACTTTTCGCTCCGGATAACTTTTCATCTTCTTGTTAATCAAAAACCTCTCTCGTTCCACCTTAGAACATATTCACAGACTCAAGGAGCGATTCTCCCCCCAAAAATTCTAAGTGTCAAGTTCACAAAAAAAACAAATAAATTGTTGGTTTTTCAGTGGGATTTTCAGAAAGAATCTCCCACAATCTGTGCTCTGCCGAGTGTCCCAGTGTGCGGGGCCTGTTCCCAATGGGGAGGCACTGGAGAAGCTGGCACACAGAGCTGAGGGAGCCATTGCGCATGTGTCTATCTGTCAGCACCAAGACTGGCACACGCACAATAGCCCCACGCTACCTGCCTCCAGATCACCAGCTCCACCATCCCCCCCATCTCCAGCCGTGCGGCCCCCCCACCCGCCCCCAACAGCCTGGTTGTTGGCACCTGAACATGTCCAAGTCAGCCTCATTGCCCCCAGCCCATTTCAATGCCCCCTCCCAGCATTCCCCAGCAGGCTGAGCTCTCTCCCATCCCAATGGCCAGACCCAATCACTGGCCAGCTGGACAATGCCCAGGGACCCCTCCGCAGCACATAACCTTCCTGAGGGGCTGATTTCCCCTCCACTCCAGCAGGCTCAGATCACTAGCTCCCTGTGGGTCTCGACACCCAATGGGCCTGGAGATCCCAGTGGGCCTGAACACCCTAGCGGGCCTGGAGATCCCAGCAAGCCTGGAGATCCCAGCAGGCCTGGAGATCCCAGTAGGTCTGGAGATCCCAGCAAGCCTGGAGATCCCAGCGGGCCTGGAGATCCCAATGGGCCTGGAGATCCCAGCGAGCCTGGAGTTCCCAGCGGGCCTGGAGATCCCAGCGGGCCTGGAGATCCCAGTGAGCCTGGAGTTCCCAGCGGGCCTGGAGATCCCAGCGGGCCTGTAGATCCCAGTGAGCCTGGAGTTCCCAGCGGGCCTGTAGATCCCAGCGGGCCTGGAGTTCCCAGCAGGCCTGGAGATCCCAGCGGGCTCAGAGACTCCAGTCCCAGGTCTGCATGTGATATTTAAATATATTTAAATTGTATTTAAATAAATATTTGCATAAATTATGCAGCTGGGTGCCCGAAATTTGTCTGCTGGAGACTCGCAGAGGCTGTGACGCCCAGCGGGGAACCTGGAAAACAGCCCGTGCTCCAGTCTCCTGCTCGCTGGGAGAATCGCTGCCTCTGGTTCCACTGCTGTCTGAGGAAGAGAGTTCCGGACACTCCCACCCTCAGAAGAAGGATCTTCCCTTATCCCTGTCATCAGCTTTAATGTTTTTTCTATTTTGTTCTGGTGTTTCAGAGTCGTTGTTAGTATCCTTTGTTACTCTCCCCCTGACTCACTCCGATTATTTCTACCCCAGAGACTGAGCTGAAGATTTGATATTTCACCAGCCTTGAATCTAGTCTTTCCTCCGCATACCCCCCCCTCCCCAAATCCCCTGTGGGCCCAGCCTCACTCGTTCAACACTCACCCTCAATGTCTTCACTATTAACCCTCCATCCCAGGATTATCCCAGTGACGCTGCTGTGCTGCCCTCAGCACCACCCCCCCACCCCCGATACCCTTCCTGGAGTAAACACAATCACTCTGTGTGAAAGACTGAATACCTCTTATCTGAGGCACCGTGACAGATGCTAAAAGCTTTTGGATTTCTTGTTGCATTTGTATTTTAATTTTCTTTTTTGTTTTAATGGGGATTGGCTATCAGAAGGAGATGGAAGCTTTGGAGAGACTGTGAAGAAGGTTCACCAGGATATTGCCTGGGTCTTCTATTGGCTGTGAGGAGAGACTGAAGAAACTCGGGTTGTTTTCACTGAAAATTCGGAGGTTGAGGGGAGACCTGATGGAGATCATTAAAATAATGGGAGTCACACAGGGTGGTTCGTCAAAGGCTTTTCCCCAGGGTGGAAGTGTCAATTATACAGGGGCACAGGTTCATGGTGGGAGAGGGAAAGTTTAATGGAAATGTTTTTCACAGAGAGCGTGGTGGGTCCTGGAACGTGCTGCCAGAGGAGGGGGTGGAAACAGGCACATTAGCAACATTTAAGAGGCATCTGGATGGGTACAGGAATAAGGAGGGAATAGAGGGATAGAGACTGAGTAAGGGCAGAAGGTTTCTTTAGTTTAGTTAGGGCATCATGATCAGCACAGGCTTTTCCTGTCTGTACTTTTCTTTGTTCTTTGCGCTCCTGAATCCTGATAGGTCAGCGGTTACACTGAGGATGGAAGCTTGTCAGTAACTTTGCTGAAACACTGAAGGGTCTGATTCTCCCATCCGGCTACACAGCCGATCAGGAGATTTGAGTAGAGACTGGTTCATGGACCTGTGCTGGGCACCATGGTGTCCGTGAGTCACCTTGGCAGTGCCAGTCTTGGCACCTCGGCATTGTCCCCTGGGCGTGGGGCAGTGCTAGGGGTTGGGGCTTAATGGGGAAGAGCGATGGGGCTGAGGGGATCCCGCTGCTACTCTGCAATAGGCCTGAGAGACAGAGGGAGAGCGGAGAATCGCTCCCTAACTCTCTTCCTCTCTGCACAGTTACTATTCACCTGCCAAGGAGCTTTTCCTGTTCCGATTTCAGATTTCCAGCAACTTGGGGCATTTTGCTTTAATTCGTATAAAGCTCCTTCATCAAGAACTGAGGCCATTGTCCCTGTGCAATCTCCTGATCCGCCCTCCTGCTGGGGAGAGCACACAGAGGTTCCCCGCATAACCGTCTCACAAGCCACTTTGTCACAATCACCTGCCTTCATTTTCTCAGTGGGAATAGACCCTTGTGCTAATGAAAGGAGAGGAGAATGTGCTGATCAGATATCTCTGTGGGTGGGTCAAACAGACACTCACACGCTCTCAATGTGCAACCTCCTGTTAACAGCACCAACCCCTCCGATATACAGAAACAATTAAACTTATCCCTTTTAATGTGCCAGGCAGGAACCTCTCTGGATTTACTCTCTGCTTTCTTCAGCCTATTATTATACTGTGAGCTGTGACTCACTGTAAGATTGGAAACAATAAGTGAGCAGCTACTGAGTGGAGAGCAGCCATGCACTCCCCACACTTTGATGATGCATAATAGACTCTTTCTGCCATTTCCATTTACTTAGGGCCCAATCAAACTCGCTTAAATAGCAATAGCGTATTATTTATTAATAAGCAGAATCCGTGCCGTGGAATTACTCCAGCAACACTCCCATTCCCTGACCTTGCAGATGTGTCACCTTAATTTGCCACTAACACGTTTAAAGAGAGCTGCGGTTTTATTGCCAAGGCACGGAAGCCATACTAATACCGTTATCAGCCCATCATTCAGTGAGGAAAGCTCACTGCCCTGACCTCACAACCACAATCCCAAGCCTCCTGCTTGAACCTGGATTAAGCGCTATCTTGTTTTAACAGCCACTTTCCTGCTGTGGGTCAGACAAACACATTACAGATTCTAAAATTGAAACTCTGGCGGAGGCTGCACTTTGCAAAGACATGGCAGAGTCAACAGGGAAGGTCAGAGGGTCATAGAACACTCACTCTCTCTGGCAGTGAGTACAAGCAACACGGGGAAACAGCATCAACACGAGCGGGGGTGTGGGGAACACATTAATAGCCAGTGTATTACACGGGGGGGATATATATTAATATCCAGACAGTGTATTACACAGGAGAGAGTATATTAACATGCAGACAGTGTATTAACACAGAGGTAGGGGGGAAATATTAATATCCGGACAGTTAGTTATGCAGGAGGGTGTGTAATAATATCCAGACTGTGTATAAATACAGGAAGGAGTATATTAATATCCAGACAGTGCATTAGCACAGGGGTTGTGCATATTAAGTTCTAAACCGTATATTAACACAGGGGAGTGTTGGTGTACATTAATATCCAGACAGTGTATTAAAACAGGGGAGTGTATATTAATATCCAGTGTATGAATACAGGGATGTATATATAAATATCCAGACAGTGTATTAACACAGGGGGGTGTATATTAATATCCAATGTATGAATACAGGGATGTATATATAAATACCCAGATAGTTTTAACACAGGGGAAAATATATTAATATCAGGACAGTGTATTAACAGTTAGGGGTGTGTATTAATATCCAGATGGTGTACTAACACAGAGGGGAGCATATAACATTCCATCTGCCCACTTTTTTGCCCAGCTCTGCATCCTATCAACATCACTTTGCAGCCTACAAGAGCCCTCCACCTCATCCACTACTCCACCAATCTTGGTGTCATCAGCAAATTTACTGACCCACTCTTCAGCTCCCTCTTCTAAGTCATTGATAAAAATCACAAGTAGCAGAGGACCCAGCACTGATCCCTGTGGTACACCACTGGTAACTGGTCTCCAGTCTGAAAATTTTCCACCCACCCACCACCTCTGTCTTTTTTCAGACAGCCAGTAACTTATCCAATCGACCAAATTTCTCTCTATCCCACACCTCCTTACTCTCTTCATGAGCCTACTATGGGGAACCTTATCAAATACCTTACTAAAATCCATGTATACAACATCAACCGCTCTACCTTCATCTACACACTTAGCTACCTCCTCAAAGACTTCCACCAAATTTGTGAGGCAGAATTTACCCCTCAACAAACCATGTTGACTATCCCGAATTAAACTGAATCTTTCCAAATGGTCATAAATCCTATCCCTCAGGGCCCTTTCCATTAACTTACCGACCATCAAAGTAAGATTAACTGGCCTATAATTACCAGGGTCATTCCTATTTCCTTTCTTGAAAAGAGGAACAACATTGTACGCATGAATTGGACCATCTGATAGGCAACACGACAGCTCAGTGACTATCGCTGTGCTGTGCAGATACATGGATTTGGGCCTGTGTCTGTGGGAGTTTGCGCATTCTCCCCGTGCTTGTGTGGGTTTTCTCCGGGTGCTCTGGTTTCCTCCCACATCCCAAAGATGTGCTCTTAGGCTAATTGGCAGAACAAATTCTCTCTAAATTGTGTCGCTAATTTGGTTCCAATGCGGATTTCTATAAACATAGACAGGGATTGTGGGTGGAAGTGGGAATGTCGAAGTGGCGGCGCGGGGTCATTGGGTCAAAGGGCCTGTTTCCCGTGCTGTTTTGTTTTTTGTTCTTGTTTGTTTTTGTATTTGCCACTCTCCAGTCCTCTGGCACTATCCCTGTGGATAGTGAGGACCCAAAGATCAAAGCTAAAGGCTCTGCAATCTCATCCCCTTGCCTCCCAAAATATCCTAGGATGTATCCCATCTGGCCCAGGGGACTTATCCATCCTCAGGCTTTTCAAAATTTACTCAAGGAGTATATTAATATCCAGACAATTTATTAACACGGGTGGGTGTATATTAATATCCAAACAGTGTATTAACATGGTGGGTGGCACAGTAACACAGTGGTTAACACTGCTGCCTCACAGCTCCAGTAATCTGGGTTCGATCCCCAGCTTGGGTGACTGTCTGTGTGGAATTTGCACATTCTTCCCATATCTGGGTGGGTTTGCTCCGGGTGCACCAGTTTCCTCCCACAGTCCAAAGATGTGCAAGCTAAAAATTGTGCCTTAGTGTCCTGTGATGCATAGGTTGGAGGATTAGTAGGTAAAATATGTAGGGATATGGGGTAGGGATGTGGTAGGGTTGTAATCGGTGCAGACGTGATGGGCCGAATAGCCTCTTTCTGTACTGTAGGGTTTCTATAACATTTCTATGATATATTAATATCATTTGGGGACCTAATCGAAACATATAAGATGATTAGAGGTATAGATAGGGTGGATAGTGATAGCCTTTTTCCTAGGATGGAAAAAGCTAGCACGAGGGGACACAGCTTTAAATTAAGGGGTGATAGTTATAGGACGGATATCAGAGGCAGGTTCTTTACCCAAAGGGTGGTTCGGGAGTGGAATGCCCTGCCTGCAGCGGTTGTAGATGCGCCAAGTTTGGTGGCGTTTAAGAGGTTAGTTGATAAGTATATGGAAGAGAAGGGAATGGTTTAGTTTGGAGGGGCATTGCTTTTTATATTGGTCGGCGCAACATCGAAGGCCGAAGGGCCTGTTCTGTGCTGTAATGTTCTATGTTCTATGTTCTAGAGAGTGTATTAACACCAGGGGGTGGGGGGATGGTTATAGAATCATAGAATGTAGAAAAACTACAGCACAAACAGGTCCTTCAACCCACGAACTGTGCCAATCTTATCTCTACCTACTAGACTTACCTCTAACCCCAATCCTATTAAATCCCATGTACTCACCCAGAAGTCTCTTAAAAGACCCTATTGAAATTGCCTCCACCACCACTGACGGCAGCGGATTCTACACACCCACCACCCTCCGAGTGAAAAACTTATCCCTAACATCTCCTCTGTACCTACTCCCTAGCACCTTAAACCTGTGTCCTCTTGTGACAGTCATTTTAGCCCTAGGGAAAGGTCTCCGAGAATCCACCCAATCAATACTGTCAACATCTTATACGCTAGTATCAGATCACCTCTCATTCTTCGTCTCTCTAAGGAGAAAAGATCGAGCTCTCTCAACCAATCCTTATAAGGCATGCCGCCCAATCCAGGCAACATCCTTGTAAATCTCCTCTGCACCCGTTCAATGGCTTCCACATCCTTCCTGTAGTGAGGCAACCAGAACTGCACACAGTACTCCAAGTGAAGTCTGACCAGGGTCTTATAAAGCTGCAGCATTATCCCCCAACTCCTAAACTCAATCCCTCAATTGATGAAGGCCAGTACACCATACGCCTTCTTAACTACATTCTCTATCTGCAAAGCCAATCTGAGAGTTATATTATTATTCAGATAGTGTATTAACAAAGGGGAGTGTATATTAATATCTAGGCAATGCATTAAAACAGGGGATGTATATTCATTTCCAGACAGTATATTAACACAGAAGGGAGGATGTATATTATTATCCAGTGTATTAATGCAGGGGATGTATAATAATATCTAATGTATTAATACAGGGGATGTATAATAATATCTAGTGTATTAATACAGGGGATGTATAATAATATCCAGACAATATATTAACAAGGGGGGGATTATATTACTATCCAGACAGTGCATTAACACAGGTAGTGGGCAGGAGGGTGGTGATATGAATATCGAGACTCTGTATTAACACAGAGGGGAGTATATTAATATCCAGATAGTGTATTAACACAGGGGGGAGTGTCTGGATATTAATAAATGGTGTTTTAACACAGGAGGGGGTATCTTAAAATCCAGGCAGTTTATAAACACAGGAGGGAGTATATCAATATCCAGACAGTATATTAATATGTGGGGGTATATATTAAAATCCAGACAGTGTATTAACGCTTGTGGGAGTATATTAATACGCAGACAGTGTATTAACGCTTGTGGGAGTATATTAATACCCAGACAGTGTATCCACACACCGGGCATTCCACCTTCTTCTGTCAAGAAAAAGATACAAAAGTCTTACCAACCAACTCAAGAGCAGCTTCTTCTCTGCTGCTGTCAGACTTTTGAATGAAACTACCCTTAAGATGATCATTCTGTACACCCTAGCTATGGCTGTAACATGACGCTCTCTCCTTTTTTATGAACAGTATGCTTTGTCTGTACAGTGCACAAGAAATAATACTTTTCACTGTAAATACGTGACAATAATAAATTGAATGAAATCTGGAAGTATATCTCTGGGATTGAGGAGATTTCTGGACTTGAGGTAAGTCACTGATATGGAGGAGATTGGGAAAAGTGTGATATAATTGATGTTGAGATTAAGATTGTGTTTGCTGATATTATTGATTTTAAGGATTGGTCTTTCACTGAATTGGGTTGTATGAGTTTGCCGAGAGCTGATTTGAACACAGGGCAAACAGCACGACAGAATGGAGACATTTACTAATCCAATGTGACACTGGGGCCAATTTAAAGCCAATCAGGTTGGAGTTTATGATGAGAATCCTTGTGCAGGATATTAGCAGCTTCAGGTTGCCGAATAACCGTTTGTCCAATGAAAATCACAAAGAATGACAAAGCCTTCGGCGTTGCAACAATTGCCTTTGATCTGGGATAAGCTTTTAGAATTTGACAACAGTGAGAATTTTAACCCTTGCTGGGATTTTGTTTGGAAAGTGAGTAAATTACTCTGCAGGATCTATCAGCCTTTCATTTCAGCAATATCCCCTTTTAACATCTTGGGTGAGGCCCAAGGAGTCATAGAGGTTTACAGCATGGAAACAGACCCTTCAGCCCTACCTTTCCATACCGTCCTTTTTTTTTAAATCCCTAAACTAATCCCAATTGCCCACATTTGGTCCATATTCCTCGATACCATTATACCCATGTAACTATCTAAATGCTTTTTAAAAGACAAAATTCTACCCGCCTCTCCTACTACCTCTGGCAGCTCATTTCAGACACTCACCACCTGAAAAAATTGCCCTTCTGGACACTATTGTATCTCTCCCCTCTCACCTTAAACGTGTGCCCTTTAGTTTTAGACTCCCCTACCTTGGGGAAAGATATTGACTATCCAGCTGATCTGTGCCTCTCATTATTTTATAGACCTCTATAAGATCACCCCTCAGCCTCCTACACTCCAGAGAAAAAAGTCCCAGTCTATCCAGTCTTTCCTTATAACTTAAACCATCAAGTCCTGGTAGCATCCTAGTAAATCTTTTCTGCACTCTTTCTAGTCTAATAATATCTTTTCTACAATAGGGTGACCAGAATTGCACACAGTATTCCAGGTGTGGCCTTACCAATGTCTTGTACAACTTCAACAAGACGTCCCAATTCCTGTATTCAATGTTCTGACCAATGAAACCAAGCATGCTGAATGCCTTCTTCACCACTCTGTCTCACTCAGTCCTGGATATTGAGAGTAAAGAAATTTCCACATCCCTGGAGGCCACAGGAGGTGTGGAGAAGCTCAGAGTTAGGAGGAAGGGGAATCAGTGTATGACTGGATCTTGCTGCAGAGGGAATTATCTAACTGATATAGTCTGAAAGCCCAGATATCAGGTATTAATCATCTCAAAGGGTCATTTGGAATGTATTGAGGGAGTGAGTGTGAGATGGGATTGCTTTCTGCTGTGATTGAATAAATGTCAATAAAAAAGAAAATGTTGAAAATATTCAGTGGATTTGCCAGTCTCAATAGAGAAAAAAGGACCTTTCCAGTTGTATCACAGCTCTGTATGGCTCCCGCTCTGCAAGGCTACAAATGGAGCCCAATCCACCACACAAACCATCTCCCATCCATTGACTCTATCTACACTCCCCACTGCCTTGGGAAAGCAGCCACATAATTCAGGACATCTCCCCACTCCGGATATTCTCTCTTCCACCTTCTTCCATCCAGAAAAAGATACAAAAGTCTGTGGTCATGTACCAACTGACTCAAGAATGGTTTCTTCCCTGCTGCTGTCAGACGTTTGAATGGACCTACCTTGCATTGAGTTGATCTTTCTCCAAACCCTGGATGTGTGTGTAACATATATAGAAACATAGAAAATAGGTGCAGGAAGAGGCTATTCGGCCCTTTGAACCTGCATTACAACTCAATATAATCCAGGCTGATGATGCACTTTCAGTATCCCATTCCCACTTTCTCTCCAGGTCTCTCAATCCCTTCAGTCACAAGGGTCACGTCCAGCTCCCTCTTGAACATATCTAACAACTTTCTGTCTTTATTGATTTATTTTGTTTATGTAGGCTTACATTAACATTGCCATGAAGTTACTGTGGAAATTCTTTAGCTGCCACACTCCATGCCTATTCAGGTTCACTGAGGGGCAATTTCACTTGGCCAATAAGTCTAACCAGCACATTAGACTGTGGGAGGAAACTGGGGCACCCGAAGGAAACCCACACAAACATGGGGAGAACATGCAAACTCTGCACAGTGACCCAAGCCAGGATTTGAACCCGGGTCCCTGGTACCGTGGGACAGCAGTACTAACCATGTGACATGATAGAGAATTCCACATGTTCACAACTCCCTGAGTGAAGAAATTCTTCCTCATCTCAGTCCTGAATGGTTTATCCCTTATTCTCAGACTGTGATCCCTAATTCTGGACTTCCCCAACATCGGGAACATTCTTCCTACATCGAACCTGTCCAGTCCCATCAGGAATTTACATGTTTCTAGGAGATCACCTCTCATCCTTCTAAATTCCAATGAGTACAAGCCCAGTCGGTCCAGTTTCTCTTCATATGTCAGTGCTGCCTTTCCAGAAATCAGACTGGTGAACCTTTACTGGACTCCCTCAACAGCAAGAATGTCTTTCCTCAGGCTAAGGAGACCAAAACTGCACACAGTACTCAAAGTGTGGCCTCTCCAAGGCCCTGTATGACTGCAGTAAGACATCCTTACTCCCATACTCAAATCCTCTTGTTATAAAGGCCAGCATGCCATTAGCTTTTCTCACCGCCTGCTGTACCTGCATGCTAACCTTCAGCGACAGTTTCACTATGACACCCAGGTCACGTTACACTTCCCCTTTTCCTAAACCGCCAACATTCAGATAATAATCTTCCTTCCTGTTTTTGTCAAAGTGGATAATCTCACATTTATCCACATTATATTACAAAATATATCAGCCAGCCTGTCAAGTCACCCTGCAGCCTCTTAGCACCCTCCCCACAGCACACACTGCCACCCAGCTTAGTGTCATCTGCAAATTTGGAGATATTGCATTCAATTCCTTCATCCAGATCATTAATGTGTATTGTGAGTAGCTGGGGTCCCAGCACTGAATCCTGTGGTATTCCAGTACTCACTACCTGCCACTCTGAAAAGGACCTGTTTATTCCCACTCTCTGCTTCCTGTCTGCCCATCAGTTCTCTATCCACATTAATACATTACCACAATACTTTCATTTCACTCACTAATCTCTTGTGTGGGACCTGGTCAAAAACCTTTTGAAAGCCCAGATACACAACATCCACTGATTCACCATTGTCCACTCAACAGATCAACGGCTCGGGTCACTGTCTGACTGGAGTTTGCTCATTCCCCTCATGTCTGCGTGGGTTTCCTCCAGGTACTCCAGTTTCCTCCCACGGTCCAAAGATGTGCAAGTTAGGTTGATGGGCTATGCCAGGAAATTGCCCCTTTGTGTCCAGGGATGCGTAGGTTCAAGGGATTAGTGGGTATAATATGTTGGGATATGAGGATAGGGCCTGGGTGGGATTGTGTTCAGTGCAGACTCAATGGGCCTCTTTCTGCACTGTAGGGTTCTATGATTCTATGACTCAGATCACATCCAGAAGATTTGTCAAGCACGATTTCCCTTTAGTGAATTCATGCTGATTTGGACCGCTTTCCAAATGCTCAGTTATGACATCCTTAATAATTGACTCCAGCATTTTCCCCACCATCAATATCAGGTTAACCAGTCTATAATTCCCTATAATTCTCTCTCCTTCCATTTTTAAAAACTGGGTTTACATTCGCTACCCTCCAATCCACTGGAATTCTTCCAGAGTCTATAGAATGCCGGAAAACGATCACCAATGCATCCATTATTTCTAGGGCCATTTCCTTGAGGAACCTGAGATGCAGAGCATCAGGTCCTGGGGATTTACCGGGTTTTCATCTCAGCAATTTCCCTAATGAAATTTCCTGACTAATAAGGATTTCCTTCAATTTCTGATTCATGCTAGACCCTCTGTCCCCTGGTATTTCTGGAAGATTTGTGTCCTCCTTAGTGAAGACAGATCCAAAGTATTTGTTCAGCTGCTCTGCTGTCTCTTTGCCCATTATGATTCTAACTGTAAGGGAGTTACATTTGCTTTTTTCTTTTCACATAACTATAGAAGTTTTTGCAGTCAGTTTTCATGCTCCCCACAAGCTTACTCTTGATTCTATTTTCCCCTTTCCGAATTAATCCCATTGTCCTTCTCTGTTTGATTTTAAATTTTTTCAGCTTTGCTGCTTTTTCAAGCCAATTTCAATGCCTTCTCTTTGGCTTTAACATTATCCCTGATTTCCCTCATTAGCCACGGATGAGCCACCTTCCCTGTTTTACTCTTACACCAGACAGGGAATGTACAGTTGTTGAAGTTCGTCCATATATTCTTTAAATACTTGTCATTGCTGATCCACGGTCAACACTTCAAGTATTTTTTGCCAGTTTATCCAAATCAATGCACATCTTATACCATCAGAGTTTGTGTTTTTCCAGTTCAGAACCCTAGTCTCAGAATTCTACTATATTATGGTCACTCTTCCCCAAAGGATCTCACACCACAAGGCTGCTAATTAATCCTCTCTCATTACCCAATACACAGTCTAGGATGGTCTGCTTCCTTTCCTTTTCTTTTCCCCTGCGTATTCCACGTACGGTTTGTTTTGTTTGTACAGCGCACAAGAAACAATACTTTTAACTGTATGTTAATACACGTGACAATAATAAATCAAATTAAAATCAATCACATTCACATACACACACACACCCACCCACATCCACCCACACACACACACCCACCCACATCCACCCACACACACACACCCACACACACACCCACACCCATACACACACAAAAAAGTGTGTCCTCTACCCCTTACTATATTCCTTATATACGTTTGCTTGTGTGGCTTGTAATCAATGCTGAAATCTCTGGCCTGAAACACACACACACATCCCCATTCACACAAACTGAGACACACACACACACACACACACACACATCCCCATTCACACAACTGAGACACACACACACACACACACACACACACATCCCCATTCACAAAAACTGAGACACACACACACACACACACACACAACACACATCCCCATTCACACAAACTGAGACACACACACACACACACACAGACATCCCCATTCACACAAACTGAGACACACACACACACACACACAGACATCCCCATTCACACAAAACTGAGACACACACACACACCACACCAACACATCCCCATTCACACAAACTGAGACACACACACACACACACACCACACACATCCCCATTCACACAAACTGAGACACAACACACACACACACACACACACATCCCCATTCACACAAACTGAGACACACACACACACACACACACACATCCCCATTCACACAAACTGAGACACACACACACAACACCACACACACATCCCCATTCAACCAAACTGAGACCACACACACAACAACACACAGACATCCCCATTCACACAAACTGAGACACACACACACACACACACAGACATCCCCATTCAAAAAACTGAGAACACACACACACACCCACACACACCCACACACACCCACACACACACATCCCATTCACACAAACTGAGACACACACACACACCCACACACCCACACCCACACCACACACCCACACACCCACACACACCCACACCCACACACCCACACACACACCTCACCTCCTTCCCCCTGACCCCCCCCTTGCTTCCCCCTCCCCATAATGCCGGTGTGAATCTCACCCCTTGGTGATTTTTGGCAGAGTGTGGTAGATTCTGGAGGGAAACTGGTTTCCTCACTGAAGGGAACATTGCCATTTTTTCAGTAGGATTTATCTGGTGAACTCTCTGCTCAGACACTGTCAGAACCATTGAATATTTCCAGCATTGTCTGTTTTTATTCCAGATTTTCAGCATCGACAGGATTCTGCTTTTGTTAAAAGAAAATCAAGTTTTGAATTCCCTTATTTATCAAATTTTGCAATTTATCCAATGTCTCTGCTTTCTGAGAAATAAAGACATATTTCTAGAACCTTCCTGCAGTCTGCACTTTCCCCATAGTCCAACCATGCTGCTTATTTCATATACCTTGTAAGTGGGATATTCTCTTTAATTCTACCTCTACTGGGAACAGTTCCATTTGTTCTGATTTATTTATAAATAATTAAATGTTGCCTCTTTAAACTGATTATTTCTTTATTAATCGTTATTGTCTCCACTAAATCTAAAGCCACAGAACTGTGACACATCCCTGTATATCAAAGAAAACCTTTCTGACTCTTTATCTCTCTCACCTGCTGCTCATACTCTCTCTCTCTCTCTTTGTATTGTTTCTCTCTCTCTCTGTGTTCCTCTCTCTCTTTGTCACTCTCTGTTTTTCTCTCTCTTTTACTCTCTCTCTCTCTGTGTTACTCTCTCCTTTTATCACTCTGTCTCTCTGACTCTCTGTCTCTTTGTCTGATGTGTTCTCTTACTCTCTTCCCTCCTTCAGTCTTTCTTTGTCACTCTTTCCATCACCCCACCTACCTATCTGTTCTGTGAATAGTGTCTACCTCTGTCTCACTCACACTGCCTCAGATTGAAGGTTTACTCTTTCTGACCTTTCCCGTGTCTCCTCATGGGCAGCACTTTGCTTCTATTCAGTAATACTTCTGTGTTTCATTACCAAAGATATAGAACATAGAACATAGAACATTACAGCACAGAACAGGCCCTTCGGCCTTCGATGTTGCGCCGACCAATATAAAAAGCAATGCCCCTCCAAACTAAACCATTCCCTTCTCTTCCATATACTTATCAACTAACCTCTTAAACGCCACCAAACTTGGCGCATCTACAACTGCTGCAGGCAGGGCATTCCACTCCCGAACCACCCTTTGGGTAAAGAACCTACCTCTGATATCCGTCCTATAACTATCACCCCTTAATTTAAAGCTGTGTCCCCTCGTGCTAGCTTTCTCCATCCTAGGAAAAAGGCTATCACTGTCCACCCTATCTAAACCTCTAATCATCTTATATGCTTCAATAAGGTCTCCTCTTAGCCGCCTCCTTTCTAACGAAAACAACCTCAAATCCCTCAGCCTCTCTTCATAAGACCTGCCCTCCATACCAGGCAACATCCTGGTAAACCTCCTCTGTACCCTCTCCAATGCCTCCACATCTTTCTTATAATGTGGGGACCAGAACTGCACACAATACTCCAAGTGCGGCCGCACTAGAGTTTTGTACAGTTGCAACATGACGTTGCGGCTCCGAAATTCAATCCCCCTACCAATAAAAGCTAAGACTCCATATGCCTTCTTAACAACCTTATCGACTTGACTGCCTACTTTCAGGGATCTATGCACAAAGACACCAAGATCCCTCTGTTCATCAACACTATTAAGAATCCTACCATTAGCCCTATACTCTACACATTTATTATTCCTGCCAAAGTGCATTACCTCACACTTTTCCACATTAAACTCCATTTGCCACCTCTCGGCCCAGCTCTGCAGCTTGTCCAAGTCTCTCTGCAAACTATAACACCCCTCTTCACTATCTACCACTCCACCGACTTTAGTGTCATCTGCAAATTTACTAATCCATCCTTCAATACCCTCATCCAGATCATTTATAAAAATTACAAACAGCAGGGGCCCCAAAACAGACCCCTGAGGTACACCACTTGTCACCGAACTCCACGATGAATATCTCCCATCAACCACCACCCTCTGTCTTCTATCCACTAGCCAATTCCTAATCCAATTAGCTAAATCACCCTCTATCCCATACATCTGCATTTTCTGCAGAAGCCTTCCATGGGCCACCTTATCGAACGCCTTACTAAAGTCCATATATACCACATCAACCGCCTTACCCCCATCCACCTCTTTGGTCGCTTTTTCAAAAAACTCAATAAGGTTAGTAAGGCACGACCTACCCTTCACAAAACCATGCTGACTATCCCCAATCAATTCATTTCTCTCTAAATAACTATAAATCCTATCCCTAATAATTCTCTCCAATACTTTGCCCACAACAGAAGTAAGACTCACTGGCCTATAATTCCCTGGAAGGTCTCTCTTCCCCTTCTTGAACAATGGGACCACATTCGCTATCCTCCAGTCCTCCGGAACCACACCCGTAACCAACGACGACCTGAAGATTAGAGCCAGAGGCTCTGCAATCTCCTCTCTTGCCTCCCAGAGAATCCTAGGGTAAATCCCGTCCGGCCCAGGGGACTTATCCAACTTCAAACCCTCGAGAATATCTAGCACATCCTCCCTATCTACTTCAATACTTCCCAATTTGCAACCCTGTACCTCAGTGTTCTCCACAACTACATTTACATCACTCTGCGTGAATACCGAAGAGAAATATTTATTCAGTGCCTCTCCAATCTCTTCAGGCTCCACGCACAACTTCCCACTGCTGTCTATGACTGGCCCTAATCTTGCCCTAACCAATCTTCTATTCTTAACATATCTAAAGAAAGCTTTAGGATTCTCCTTAATCCTATCAGCCAAAGTCTTCTCGTGTCCCCTTTTAGCTCTCCTCAACTCACTCTTTAGCTCCCTCCTGGCTAATCTATAGCTATCCATTGCACTAACTGAGCCTTCAAGCCTCATCCTGACATAAGCCTCCTTTTTCCTTTTAACCAGCGAATTAACTTTTTTAGTACACCACGGTTCCCTTACTCGACCATTTCCTCCTTGCCTGACAGGGACATACTTATCAAGGACTCGCAGCAGCTGCTCCTTGAATAAGCTCCACATTTCAGATGTTCCCAGTCCCTGTAGTTTCCT
Source organism: Sphyrna mokarran (assembly GCA_024679065.1). Taxonomy (NCBI): domain Eukaryota; kingdom Metazoa; phylum Chordata; class Chondrichthyes; order Carcharhiniformes; family Carcharhinidae; genus Sphyrna; species Sphyrna mokarran. The sequence continues at coordinate 93,488,755 of JAGIQG010000011.1, forward strand.
AGTCCAATCTATGCACCCTAATTCTCTCCTTATGGCCTCATAATTACCCTTCCCCCAGCTATAACTACTGCCCCCAGCTTCATGCCTATCTCTATCCATCACTAAGGTGAACGTAACCGAATTGTGGTCACTATCACCAAAATGTTCACCAACTTCCAAGCCTAACACCTGGTCTGGCTCATTGCCCAGCACCAAATCCAATGTAGCCTCACCTCTAGTTGGCCTATCTACATACTGAGTCAAAAAACCTTCCTGCACACTTTGTATAAAAACTGACCCCTCTAACGAGCTAGAGCTATAGCTATTCCAATCAATATTAGTAAAGTTAAAGTCCCCCATAACAATTACCCTATTACTTTCACTCCTGTCCAGGATTGACTTTGCAATCCTTTCCTCTACCTCTCTAGAACTTTTAGGAGGTCTATAAAAGACTCCCAACAGGGTGACCTCTCCTCTCCTGTTTCTAATCTCAGCCCATACTACCTCAACAGACAAGTCCTCATCAAACTTCTTTTCTGTCACTGTGATACAGTCTTTGACTAATAATGCCACTCCTCCCCCCCTTCTACCTCCTTCTCTACTCCGACTGAAGCATTTGAACCCCGGAACCTGCAACATCCATTCTTGTCCCAAGTCTCTGAAATGGCCACAACATCGAAGTTCCAGGTACTGGTCCAAGCTGCAAGTTCCTCCACCTTATTGCGAATACTCCTTGCATTAAAGTATATGCATTTCAAACCATGCCCTACTCCACCCGTACGCTGCTGTGTTTTACAGCTTTCCTCTATGACCCCCCTACTCTCATCCCTCTTAGCACCCCAACTACTCAGGATCCCACCCCCCCTCTGAATCAGTTTAAAGCCCCCTGCATAGCCTTTGCAAATTTTCCCCCCAAGATATTAGTTCCCCTCTGGTTCAGGTGTAGACCATCTCTCTTATAGAGGTCCCACCTATCCCAGAATGAATCCCAATTGTTCAGGAACCTGAACCCCTCCCTCCTGCACCATCCCTGCAGCCACGAGTTCAAACATTCCCTCTCTCTGTTCTTCTCTAAACTATCCCGTGGCACAGGCAAGAGTCCAGAGATAACCACTCTGTCTGTTTTGGCCCTAAGCTTCCACCCCAACTCCATAAATTTCTGTTTAATATCCCCTTCCCTTGTCCTACCTACATCATGTGTCCCTACATGAACTATGACTTGGGGCTGACTCCCCTCTCCCTTAAGAATCTTAAAAACCTGATCTGCGACATCCTGGACTCCAGCCCCTGGGAGGCAACACACCAGCCCTGAGTCCCTTTTATTACTATTTACTCTCCTATCTGTCCCTCTAACTATGGAGTCTCCAATTACCAGGCCCAATCTCTTATTCCCCCTATCCACCTGAGCATTCCCAGCAGGCTCACCCCCAGAGACCTGCTCCCTTTGGTCATCTCCAGTTGATTCTTCCTCAACTGTAGCCTCCAGGACGGAAAATTTGTTTTGGAGGGGAACAGCCCCAGGGGATTGTCTCCCCGATTGCTTCTTACCCCTCCTCCTAACAGTTACCCAAGAATCACTTTTAGGAGTGACTATCACTTTGCAACTCCTGCCAATATCCTCCTCAACCTCTCGATGTTCAGATGTTTCAGGACTCAAGACACCACTCTGTACAAGCATCAAATGTCAATATTAAAAACTCCCAGGACAGGTACAGCACGGGGTTAGATACAGAGTAAAGCTCCCTCTACACTGTCCCCCCATCAAACACTCCCAGGACAGGTACAGCACGGGGTTAGATACAGAGTAAAGCTCCCTCTACACTGTCCCCATCAAACACTCCCAGGACAGGTACAGCACGGGGTTAGATACAGAGTAAAGCTCCCTCTACACTGTCCCCCCATCAAACACTCCCAGGACAGGTACAGCACGGGGTTAGATACAGAGTAAAGCTCCCTCTACACTGTCCCCCTCAAACACTCCAGGACAGGTACAGCACGGGGTTAGATACAGAGTAAAGCTCCCTCTACACTGTCCCCCATCAAACACTCCCAGGACAGGTACAGCACGGGGTTAGATACAGAGTAAAGCTCCCTCTACACTGCCCCCCATCAAACACTCCCAGGACAGGTACAGCACGGGGTTAGATACAGAGTAAAGCTCCCTCTACACTGTCCCCCCATCAAACACTCCCAGGACAGGTACAGCACGGGGTTAGATACAGAGTAAAGCTCCCTCTACACTGTCCCCCCATCAAACACTCCCAGGACAGGTACAGCACGGGGTTAGATACAGAGTAAAGCTCCCTCTACACTGTCCCCCATCAAACACTCCCAGGACAGGTACAGCACAGGGTTAGATACAGAGTAAAGCTCCCTCTACACTGTCCCCCATCAAACACTCCCAGGACAGGTACAGCACGGGGTTAGATACAGAGTAAAGCTCCCTCTACACTGTCCCCCCATCAAACACTCCCAGGACAGGTACAGCACGGGGTTAGATACAGAGTAAAGCTCCCTCTACACTGTCCCATCAAACACTCCCAGGACAGGTACAGCACGGGGTTAGATACAGAGTAAAGCTCCCTCTACACTGTCCCCCATCAAACACTCCCAGGACAGGTACAGCACAGGGTTAGATACAGAGTAAAGCTCCCTCTACACTGTCCCCCATCAAACACTCCCAGGACAGGTACAGCACAGGGTTAGATACAGAGTAAAGCTCCCTCTACACTGTCCCCCATCAAACACTCCCAGGACAGGTACAGCACACAGAGTAAAGCTCCCTCTACACTGTCCCCCATCAAACACTCCCAGGACAGGTACAGCACGGGGTTAGATACAGAGTAAAGCTCCCTCTACACTGTCCCATCAAACACTCCCAGGACAGGTACAGCACGGGGTAGATACAGAGTAAAGCTCCCTCTACACTGTCCCCCCATCAAACACTCCCAGGACAGGTACAGCACGGGGTTAGATACAGAGTAAAGCTCCCTCTACACTGTCCCCATCAAACACTCCCAGGACAGGTACAGCAGGGGTTAGATACAGAGTAAAGCTCCCTCTACACTGTCCCCCCATCAAACACTCCCAGGACAGGTACAGCACGGGGTTAGATACAGAGTAAAGCTCCCTCTACACTGTCCCCATCAAACACTCCCAGGACAGGTACAGCCGGGGTTAGATACAGAGTAAAGCTCCCTCTACACTGTCCCCCATCAAACACTCCCAGGACAGGTACAGCACGGGGTTAGATACAGAGTAAAGCTCCCTCTACACTGTCCCCCCATCAAACACTCCCAGGACAGGTACAGCACGGGGTTAGATACAGAGTAAAGCTCCCTCTACACTGTCCCCCCATCAAACACTCCCAGGACAGGTACAGCACGGGGTTAGATACAGAGTAAAGCTCCCTCTACACTGTCCCCCCATCAAACACTCCCAGGACAGGTACAGCACGGGGTTAGATACAGAGTAAAGCTCCCTCTACACTGTCCCCCCATCAAACACTCCCAGGACAGGTACAGCACGGGGTAAGATACAGAGTAAAGCTCCCTCTACACTGCCCCCATCAAACACTCCCAGGACAGGTACAGCACGGGGTTAGATACAGAGTAAAGCTCCCTCTACACTGTCCCCCCATCAAACACTCCCAGGACAGGTACAGCACGGGGTTAGATACAGAGTAAAGCTCCCTCTACACTGTCCCCCATCAAACACTCCCAGGACAGGTACAGCACGGGGTTAGATACAGAGTAAAGCTCCCTCTACACTGTCCCCATCAAACACTCCCAGGACAGGTACAGCACGGGGTTAGATACAGAGTAAAGCTCCCTCTACACTGTCCCCATCAAACACTCCCAGGACAGGTACAGCACGGGGTTAGATACAGAGTAAAGCTCCCTCTACACTGTCCCCATCAAACACTCCCAGGACAGGTACAGCACGGGGTTAGATACAGAGTAAAGCTCCCTCTACACTGTCCCCATCAAACACTCCCAGGACAGGTACAGCACGGGGTTAGATACAGAGTAAAGCTCCCTCTACACTGTCCCCCATCAAACACTCCCAGGACAGGTACAGCACGGGGTTAGATACAGAGTAAAGCTCCCTCTACACTGTCCCCCATCAAACACTCCCAGGACAGGTACAGCACGGGGTTAGATACAGAGTAAAGCTCCCTCTACACTGTCCCCCATCAAACACTCCCAGGACAGGTACAGCACGGGGTTAGATACAGAGTAAAGCTCCCTCTACACTGTCCCCCCATCAAACACTCCCAGGACAGGTACAGCACGGGGTTAGATACAGAGTAAAGCTCCCTCTACACTGTCCCCATCAAACACTCCCAGGACAGGTACAGCACGGGGTTAGATACAGAGTAAAGCTCCCTCTACACTGTTCCCATCAAACACTCCCAGGACAGGTACAGCACGGGATTAGATACAGAGTAAAGCTCCCTCTACACTGTCCCCCCCATCAAACACTCCCAGGATAGGTCCAATTCCCAGTTGGAACTCTGTGTTCTCTGGTCAATGAGTGCCAGTCCTGGATTTCTGCTCTGTTCTCCTGCTCTCGCCATGTTGAGCAGTATGTGTTAAAGTTGTTTGAAATTAAGGTTATATTCAGCCTCAATCCTTTCACATTTAAAATTTTAAATCATTTCTGTGTCCCTTTATTCTATTTTTAACCAGTAAAATCCATGTTTGATATTAACTTTCTCCTGCTGTTCTGTAATCGAATCGATTTTCCTTCTGCAACATCTCAATCTGATTGTGTATTTTTTTGGCGAGTTATTCTGTGCTCAGAGACAAAGCAGGGTGTCCAACAGCAATATGTGTGACTGCTCTATAATCTCGAGCTGATTTCATTCTGTCCTATCCTCACACTGAGTACAATATCACACTGAATGTTTCCAGCTTGATTCAGGTCCCTTTGATCTCAGAGAGAATCCAGGCTCCAGTGCACCCACTCACTGAAAACCTAATCAACTACCACATTTCAACCTACTGCCTGACAGAAAACTACCCAAAATCAGACCTCAAACCTCACCCCCTCACTCTCACTCCCCTCATTGTTCCCCTCACTATCATCCCACTCATTATCTCCCCTCACTATCAACCTCACTATCGCCTCTCACTATCTTCCCTCAGCTTCACTCCTCACCCCGTACCTCATCCTCATCGTCACACTCACTCCTCACCCACTCACTTACCGTCACTGAGAGGCTACGCACTCACCCTCACACTCACTCTCATACTCAATCCTCACATTTCACACTCACCTATCAGCAGTCTCTCTCCCAGATCCTCATACACACTCCTCCCCCTCCCCCCCACTCACCATTCTGTATTGAAGTTCCTTCACTGTCTCTGGGTCAAAATCCTGGAATTCCCTCTCTAACAGCACTGTGGGTGTACCTACACCACATGAACTGCAGTGGTTCAAGAAAGCAGCTCACCATCACCTTCTTGAGGGTTGGATACAGTCTGGATTAGGCTATTGAGTTGGATGATCAGCTGTGATGGTGATGAATGGCAGAGCAGGCTGAAGGGGCCAAGTGGCCTCCTTCTCCTTTTACCTTCTATATTTGTAATTAGGGATGCCTAAAAAACATTGGTGTAACCAGTTACACCCATAGTTGTGAAAGAATGAAAGAAATGCCAGGATAGTGAGTGACTTGGAAGGGAACTTCCAGGTGGGAATGTTCCCAGGTATCTGCTGCTCTTGTCCTTCTAACTGCCAGAGATTGTGGGTTTGGAAGGTGCTGCTGAAGGAATCTTCAGTCAGAGCAGTGCATCTTGTAGATGGTGCACACGCCTGCCACTGTGTGTCGATGGTGGAGGCAGTGTGAGGTCCGGGATGAAATGTGCTTTTAATAGACAGTCACTGAATTCAAGAGATTATGCTTTTGATGAGAGAAGGAGGATAACCATTGTTCCATAGACACTACAGATGCTTTGCTGAGAATCTCACACAATATGAAGAATTCAACACTTGAAACAAGGAGAGTGAAAGTTTATGTAGAGATTGGAAGCTGTGAGCTTCATTTTACAGACTGAACAATTCAATGTTGGGAAGGTTCCTGCGATGTACAATGTCCCAAGTACTTCTTGTCAATGTACATCCCTGTACATCCCTGATACATCCCTGTACATCCCTGATACATCCCTGATACATCCCTGTACATCCCTGATACATCCCTGTACATCCCTGATACATCCCTGATACACGCAAATGATCTCAATCCCACTCCAAAGCAACATTCCACTTGTTTTGCTTTCAGGAGACTTGATCACAAAATTTAAATTCTGGTTACTGGAGGAACTGCTCCATATGAGGTTTGATCAGAATGAAAAAAATACTTTGTGAAATTCATCCTCCTGTAAGTAATTTAACACCATCCAGAACTCCTCAGCATCTCAACCCTTGGCTGGTTTGAGTTGATGTCCCGGTATTAGCTCCTGTCCTTCAGTGATTTATCATTCACCTTGAGTCACTTGGTTAGTGAGAAATCCAACCATTCAGCAGTGCTGATTGGTGAATAATCCATCAGTATTGGTTTGTGAGACTCTTGGTAACACCTTTCTCTTTAACCTTCAGTTCAATCTGACAAGAACTTAGAAAACCTCCTCAGAACTCAGTTGAATGTGGGATTAAACTGAAAACTCTCCCACCCCGGGACGGGCATGAGAATCACAGCACTCAGGATTACTTCCCAGAATCACAGAGACTCCTGCTACCTTTGAGATAATTGGTGCAGCCAATCAGCACAAAGTCCGCTTGCTGTTTAATGATTGGACACTTCAACTAATGAGGCAACAAGACATCAGAAAGATTTACAATTTCAAACTCTTCAAGAAGAGACTTTGAGCAGTGCCTGACAGTGTGAGGGAGTGAACAGTGTGAAGTTTGCAGACACAACACTGTAGATTCTGGAGAGAAAGGCAGAGCGAGGATGAGATGAGTTGTATCCTCAGAAGCTCAGAAAAATATTGGCCAGGATTTTCCCCAAAACATTCAAAGTGTCGAATTTGCGTGACAATGGGAAGAACTTCCGCTGGTATTTAGACAGGATTTTCAGATGAATCTCCCGCACTCTGAGCATCACAGAGTGCCTCAGCCAGATTCCCTCACAAAAGGAAAGGAGCCTATGCCTGCCCGGGAAGCCGGCTGCATATAGCTGAGCAAGCCACTGCACATGCACCAATTTGTCAGTGCCAAGATCGGCACTTGCGCAGCAGCCTGGGACGGTCAGCGTCCTGCTCACTGGCCAGTCCCGCTATCCCCCATTGCTGTCCCTCTCACTCGCCACTTCCAGATTGCTGCCTCTCGGATCTCTCTGGGACAGTTGCAATGTCACCCTTCCAGCTTACCCTGATCCCTCTCCAACCGTGTTGACCATCACCCTGCAGTCCCAACCCCAAACACAGCTGCTCCTACCCCCCTCGCCTGATGGCCAGCTCCAATCTCCTCCTCCCTCTGCCTGCCTCCAACACCTGTCCAGCAACACCCAATAATTGGGCTGCCAACAGGTCCCATCCCCAAAATGCCCTCCTTCCTCTGGCCCCACCCCCTTGGCAGTGCCAGGGAGCCATGATGGCACTGCCAGACTGATGCTGCCAGGGGGGACCCCCTTCTCTTATTCCTGACCTTCTAGAAGGTCCTCAAGGGCCTCTCCTCACACTAGTGGTTTCACCCTGCTGCTCCCTATTTTGGGGAACTGTGGTAAACTCCAATGGCGTGAACCACTCCTGGCGTGGGGGGGGAGATACTAGGGTACTTCAGTCCGGGCCCGTTAATCGATATTGATGTTAATTTCAATATTGAAATCAGCTTCATACCGATTTTCAGCACAGAGCTGTTCTCCTTAGAAAGGTGGGGATTGAGAGAGATCTAATAGCGGTGTATAAGATTATGAAGGATATAGATAGAGTGAACAGTGGGAAGCTTTCTCTTAGGTTGGGTACAATAATTACGAGAGTCCAGAGGCTTAGGGTGAGGGGGCCGAGGTATAATTTGGATGTTAGAACAAAGAACAAAGAACAAAACAGCACGGGAAACAGGCCCTTCGGCCCAACGAGCCCGCACCATCACCTTGATGTTCCCATTTCTACCCACGATCCCTGTCCATGTTTATAGATCTATGGATTAAAAACCAAATTTGAGACAACTCAGGGAGAATTTGTTTTGCCAATTAGCCTAAGAGCTCATCCTTGGGATGTGGGAGGAAACCGGAGCACCCGGAGAAAACCCACGCAAGCACGGGGAGAATGCGCAAACTCCCACAGACACAGGCCCAAATCCATGTATCTGCACAGCACAGCGATAGTCACTGAGCTGTCGTGTTGCCCATCAAATGGTCCAGGTCAAGCGTACACTAACGACGTGAAGCACTAGGATACTCTCAAAAAAATCCAAGAGCAGCCCTCTCACGACCCATCGCGTGTATGCCCCTCGTTAGACAACAAGGTGGACCAAAGCACCTGTAGGATAAAAACAAGTACATCAATATCATCATCTATTTACACACTTCCCAGGGACTCCCAAGGCTCATGATCCCTATTTTAAATCAGTTTTCTATACCCCTCCATTCCCATTCTGTTCATGTGCCCATCTAAGTATTTCTTAAATAACTCCAGAGTACTTGTCTCCACCAGAGGGAGGTTTTTCACCCAGAGGGTGGTGGGAGCCTGGAATGCACTGCCAAATAGGGTGGTGGAGGCAGGCATGCATTTGTTTAAGGCTTACTTAGATAGGCACATGAGCAGACTAGAGATGGAGGGATACAGGAGACTGTTCTAAATAAAGATCAAGAACCTTGGGACATCCTTGGGAATCAATTGATTCCTATATGTTTGGTGAACTATCCAGGTGAAATTTGTGGTACTTACAGCAAAGAATTGGCAGTAGAGGGAGCCAGTCTGTTCTTGCCAGAAAGCTGGCTGCTGATAGCTAGAGGTGGCATAGTGCATGTGTCGATCTCTGTGCACTGTGCAAGTATAGATAATACTCTGAGAGATCTCTCACACCCTAGCCTCCCAGACAATGGACCCCACCCCCCCCAACAGTCTCCTGTATCCCTTCATCTCTAGTCTGCTCATGTGCCTATCTAAGTAAGCCTCAAACAACTGCGTGCCTGCCTCCACCACCCTACTTCCAACATATTTCATGGCTCACTTGTCTTACTTCTGACTTCTGGGAATTGTCTAAATGTCTGTGTAAAGCTTGTGTATGTTTATTGATGTCTTTTCTTTTACTTCACAGGTGATTCGATCCGAGATGGGTCGTGACAGGGCCGCTCTTGGATCTTTTTCGAGAGTATCCTAGTGCTTCACATCGTTAGTGTACGCTTGACCTGGACCATCTGATGGGCAACACGACAGCTCAGTGACTATCGCTGTTGCTGTGCAGACACATGGATTTGGGCCTGTGTCTGTGGGAGTTTGCGCATTCTCCCCGTGCTTGTGTGGGTTTTCTCTGGGTGCTCCGGTTTCCTCCCACATCCCAAAAATGTGCTCTTAGGCTAATTGGTGTAAAGAATTGTCCCAAAATTAGTCTTCTCTCAATCTTCTGCAACAGACATAGACAAAGGTCGTTGTTGGAAGAGGGCACTCACAATGTTAAGATGGTCGCACGGGCTCATTGGACCAAAGGGCCTGTTTTCTGTGCTGTGTTATTCTTTGTTCTTTGTAGAGCTGATTTCAACCTTGTAGTAAAACTCTCTCATCCCTAGATTCATTCTGTTCAAGATCTGGAATGCTCTGTCTGAGAGTGTGGTGGAGACAGATTCACACAGCGAGTGGTTAGGATCTGGAATGTACTGTCTGAGAGTGTGGTGGAGACAGATTCACACAGCGAGTGGTTAGGATCTGGAATGTACTGTCTGAGATTGTGGTGGAGACAGATTCACACAGCGAGTGGTTAGGATCTGGAATGTACTGTCTGAGAGTGTGGTGGAGACAGATTCACACAGCGAGTGGTTAGGATCTGGAATGTACTGTCTGAGAGTGTGGTGGAGACAGATTCACACAGCGAGTGGTTAGGATCTGGAATGCACTGTCTGAGAGTGTGGTGGAGACAGATTCACACAGTGAGTGGTTAGGATCTGGAATGTACTGTCTGAGAGTGTGGTGGAGACAGATTCACACAGTGAGTGGTTAGGATCTGGAATGCACTGTCTGAGAGTGTGGTGGAGACAGATTCACACAGTGAGTGGTTAGGATCTGGAATGCACTGTCTGAGTGTGTGGTGGAGACAGATTCACACAGTGAGTGGTTAGGATCTGGAATGCACTGTCTGAGAGTGTGGTGGAGACAGATTCACACAGTGAGTGGTTAGGATCTGGAATGCACTGTCTGAGTGTGTGGTGGAGACAGATTCACACAGTGAGTGGTTAGGATCTGGAATGCACTGTCTGAGAGTGTGGTGGAGACAGATTCACACAGTGAGTGGTTAGAATCTGGGATTGCCAGAGCAGCAATTGCCTGGGCCGATGTTGAGGCGGTGATCAGTGTGTGGGGGAACGCCAGCAATCGGGGTGGGGGGGGGGTCCATTGTCCGGGAGGCTAGGGTGTGAGAGATCTCTCAGAGTATTATCTATACTTGCACAGTGCACAGAGATCGACACATGCACTATGCCACCTCTAGCTATCAGCAGCCAGCTTTCTGGCAAGAACAGACTGGCTCCCTCTACTGCCAATTCTTTGCTGTAAGTACCACAGATTTCACCTGGATAGTTCACCAAACGATTAGATGTAATTCTCTCCTGTTTTACACTTGTTTGACACTGCAGATTTTCTTGGTAAGATTGTCCCAAAGTACTGATGAACTGTTGAAACTATTGCCTGCACCTTTTTATTTATTCACAGGATGTGGGTGTCACCGGCTAGACCAGCATTTATTGCCCATCCCTAATTGCCCTTGAGAAGGTGGTGAGCTGCCTTCTTGAACCTGCTGCAGTTCATGGTGGCAAGTGGGGAGTACCCCATCACACTCCTGACCTGTCCCTTGTGGGCTTTGGGGACTCAGGAAGTGAGTTACTCACTGCAGGATTCCCAGCTACTAACTCGCCAGCTTTATCCTTCACACGTGATCCTATCACATCTCCTGTAATCGGCCCACAGTTTAGATGCCAATCGACGATTTTGGTTCCCTTTTGTATTAACTGATATTCTCATCTTCTTCCTTTGCCAGCCTTACTTCCCACCTTGCTTTGCCTCTCAACCTATTAAATTTGATCCGGTTCTTCCTTAAGGAATTCAGCTGACAGCTTCATTCAGCTTCTTTCTTTGTTTTCTCCTATTCACCATCTGTCTTATCAGTCAAGGAATTTTGTCTTTGGTCCTCCTGCATTTCACTTTTGCTGGATTGTTACAAACCTGAACCCTGAAGCTTCAGTTGTTAAATGTTCCCTTTGTCCATTACTCATTCATCCTGTCAGCTGGTGTTTTCACATCCTTCCAGTTAGTCTTTATCCAGACTAAAATTTCTCTATCAGATTGTCCCTCTCCAACATTGCTCTAAATCTTTATGATTCAATTATCCCTCTTGCCCAATAGGAACACTTGTCCCATCTCATTCCCTAGATCCGAATCTGGCATTCTCTCTTTTCCAGTTAGATTGGACTGGTCAATAAAATCCTCCTGATTCCTTAATCTTTCCTCCAACACTATCTGAATTAATATGTGGGGAGGTAGACTCCCCCCAGTATCATCTTCCCAATGTTTCGGAATCCATAATCCCACCAGAGGGAATCATTTTCCTCAATCTTCTCCTTCCAACATTCCATCATGGGAAGCCTCATTGTGTGACCTCCCCCTTTTCCACGGAGAACAGTCAGATCTTTTCCAATTTCTCCTCATAACGTTTCAAAACTTGTATTCATTCAGGAGATGTGGGAATCACTGGAAGGACCAGAATTTATTGCCCATCCCTAATTGCCCTTGAGTGGTTTTCCAGGCCATTCCCGAGGGCAGTTAAGATGCAGTCACATTGCTGTGGGTCTGGGGTCACATATAGGCCAGACTGGGTAAGGACGGCAGATTTCCTTCCTTAAAGGACATTAGTGAGCCAGATGGGGTTTCATTTCAGTTAACAATGGTTTCATGGTTACCAGCAGACTCTTAATTCCAGATTTTTATTACATTATTTGCCATGGTAAGATTTGAACCCGGGTCCCTGGATTACTAGTCCACTGACAATACCAGTGCACCCCTGCCTCCCCATTTCTGGGAAACCTCCTCTGGACTCTTTCTTTGCTCTTTCCTGCATTGTAGAATCCAAATTTCTCCACAATATCCCAGAGTAAGTCCTAACCTGTGATTTTAATAACTTTGAGCTTGATCTAAACCCAATAACCCACGTACACTGTTAGCTCTCAAACAGGCAAATCTAGGTGATTAATAGAAATTGACAAGGGAAATGGGCCTGAAAATGTTCCTTGGGGAATATTACAATAAACTACATCGTGGACTGAAGGCCGATGATATTCTGCATCACCCTGTGCTTCCCATCACTCAGCTCATTTCACATCCACATCTTAGCTTTACAATTTGAGCAGTAAACAGTTCAGCCCATTGAGTCTGCTGCAAACTGACCCAGTGCAGAGATTGGAGGCTCTGAGAACACTACACAGACAGTGTCATTGCTGGGGATTTTAGAGAGAGTATTATGGGACAGATTAATGTACCACTTAATAAACAAACGCATTTGCAATAAGATTCGACAGAACTGGGCAAACATCATTGCTCACAAACATAACAGAACGTGACTCAAGAGAAATCAGAGTTAGCAACAAGCAATCTTGGCTGAATTGAATAAGTCACAGCTGAGTTAACAGAAAACCCTCGTGCCAGCAGTTAGTCACAGCAGAGCTCTGACAAAGACCTGTTCCTGGTGCTGAGACCAGAACTTGTCCATTTGTGAACTTGCTACAGCAACAGGAAAGGGTGTAATAAGTCCACAGAGGTAACAGTCCATCACTAAAAGTTTCTTTATGTACTGCGCTGTAATCTTCTATGTTCTATGTTATTTACAAGATCTCAGCATAACACACAGCATACATAGAACATAGAACATAGAACATTACAGCACAGAACAGGCCCTTCGGCCTTCGATGTTGCGCCGACCAATATAAAAAGCAATGCCCCTCCAAACTAAACCATTCCCTTTCTCTTCCATATACTTATCAACTAACCTCTTAAACGCCACCAAACTTGGTGCATCTACAACAGCTGCAGGCAGGGCATTCCACTCCCAAACCACCCTTTGGGTAAAGAACCTACCTCTGATATCCGTCCTATAAACTATCACCCCTTAATTTAAAGCTGTGTCCCCTCGTGCTAGCTTTCTCCATCCTAGGAAAAAGGCTATCACTGTCCACCTATCTAAACCTCTAATCATCTTATATGTTTCGATTAGGTCCCCTCTTAGCCGCCTCCTTTCTAACGAAAACAACCTCAAATCCCTCAGCCTCTCTTCATAAGACCTGCCCTCCATAACAGGCAACATTCTGGTAAACCTCCTCTGTACCCTCTCCAATGCCTCCACATCTTTCTTATAATGTGGGGACCAGAAATGCACACAATACTCCAAGTGCGGCCGCACTAGAGTTTTGTACAGTTGCAACATGACGTTGCGGCTCCGAAATTCAATCCCTCTACCAATAAAAGCCAAGACTCCATATGCCTTCCTAACAACCTTCTCGACCTGACTGCCTACTTTCAGGGATCTATGCACCTACACACCAAGATCCCTCTGTTCATCAAGACTACTAAGAATCCTACCATTAGCCCTATACTCTACACATTTATTATTTCTGCTATAGTGCATTACCTCACACTTTTCCACATTAAACTCCATTTGCCACCTCTCGGCCCAGCTCTGCAACTTGTCCAAGTCCCTCTGCAAACTATAACACCCCTCTTCACTATCTACAACTCCACCGACTTTAGTGTCATCTGCAAATTTACTAATCCATCCTTCAATACCCTCATCCAGATCATTTATAAAAATTACAAACAGCAGGGGCCCCAAAACAGACCCCTGAGGTACACCACTTGTCACCGAACTCCAAGATGAATATCTCCCATCAACCACCACCCTCTGTCTTCTACCTGCTAGCCAATTCTTAACCCAATTAGCTAAATCACCCTCTATCCCATACATCTGCATTTTCTGCAGAAGTCTTCCATGGGCCACCTTATCAAACGCCTTACTAAAGTCCATATATACCACATCAACCGCCTTACCCCCATCTACCTCCTTAGTCACTTTTTCAAAAAACTCAATGAGGTTAGTAAGGCACGACCTACCCTTCACAAAACCAGTGTGTTCCCAGATTTTCACTATCCACCCTATCTAACCCTCTGATCATCTTATATGCCTCTATAAGTCACCTCTTAGCCTTCTTCTCTCTAATGAAAATAACCTCAAGTCCCTTAGCCTTTCCTCATAAGACCTACCCATCATACCAGGCAACATCCTGGTAAACCTCCTCTGTACCTTTACTAATGCTTCCACATCTTTCCTATAATGCAGCGAACAGAACTGCATATTCCAAGTGCGGCCGCACCAGAATTTTGTACAGTTGCAACATGACCTCATGACTCCAAAACGCAAACCCTCTACTAATAAAAGCTAACACACTATATGTCTTCTTAACAATCCTCTCAACCAGGGTGCCAACTTTCAGGAAGCTATGCCCATGTACATCGAGATCTCTGTGTTCATCCACACTGCCAAGTACCTTGCCATCAGCCCAGTACTCTGTTATTCCTGTTACTCCTTCCAAAGTGAATCACTTCACACTTTTCTGTATTAAACTCCATTTGCCACCACTCAGCCCAGCTCTGCAGCTTATCTATGTCCCTCTCTAACTGCAACATCCTTCACACTGTCCACAACTCCACCAACTTTAGTGTCATCCACAAATTTACTAAGCCATCCTTCTACACCCTCAGCCGGGTCATTTATAAAGCAGTGGTCCCAAAATAGATCCTTGCAGTACACCATTTGTAACTGAGTGGTAAGACAGAAACAGATGGGTTCTTGATTAATAAGGGAATTAGGGGTTATGGGGAAAAGGCAGGAGAATGAGGATGAGAAAAATACCAGCCATGATTGAATGGCAGAGCAGACTCAATGGATCGAGTGGCTTTTTTGTTTTATGGTCTCGTAGTCCAACCTCAGTTGCCTGATTGAAGTCACCACGATGAATATCTTATCTGTCGAAAAACTGGAAATGGAGCAAACAGGCTGGGGGAAACAGCAGTCGCTAATCCTGCTGTTGAACTGCTTCTGGGTCAATGTGGGGTCAGTCAAGATGAATAGAATCTGACGAGATTGTCCAATGGGAATTTCTAAAGTATTATGGTCCGTGCAGCTTTGGATGGATTCCTGGTAAACACAGAGATTGACACAAGGTGCAGCAGTTACTGTGATTCCTGAATTGCTGCTTCTTAAATAATTGAGCCAACATCAGCCGGAAAACCTGCGCTGAGTTACAAGGTTAGAGAGGAGAGAAATGTCCTATAATTGGAAAGGGATCAGTTCCAGGTGACATCACTGAGCAATGTGCAAGATTCCTGTCACTGTGTTAAAGGGTGAGGATGCAACTTGTCAAGAGGGAGCTGGTTAACAGCATTGCACTTCCAGTTAAACACACTTTCCCGTGTCACAGCAAAATCTACAACACAAGTTGACGCGAGCATCAAGCATCCTAAGTGTTTAGAAAGTCACAAAGCAGCTCAAGAGAAACATCTGGATTCAGAGGAACACGGGACCAGTTTACTGCAGTTCTTGTCCAATAACCCCGGCTTGCAGACAGAAAGCAAAGTAGGAACTGAACACAATTCAGACTGAGGATCTGGAAAATAGCCGAGAGTAACCGGGTTGTCCCCAGGGTCAGATGGCAGGGTATGTCCGGGTTATCAATCAGGAACTGGGTAACACACCCCCGCCTCCTCCCTCCCAGTACTGTGCAGAACCTGGTCACAATAGAACATAGAACATAGAACATAGAACAATACAGCACAGAACAGGCCCTTCGGCCTTCGATGTTGTGCCGACCAAAATAAAAAGCAATGCCCTTCCTAACTAAACCATTCCCTTCTCATCCATATACTTATCAACTAACCTCTTAAACGCCACCAAACTTGGCGCATCTACAACAGCTGCAGGCAGGGCATTCCCCTCCCTAATCACTCTTTGAGTAAAGAACCTACCTCTGATATCCATCCTATAACTCATACCCCTTAATTTAAAGTTGTGTCCCCTCGTGCTAGCTTTCTCCATCCCAGGAAAAAGGCTATCACTGTCCACCCTATCTAAACCTCTAATCATCTTATATGTTTCGATAAGGTCCCCTCTTAGCCGCCTCATTTCTAACGAAAACAACCTCAAATCCCTCAGCCTCTCTTCATAAGACCTGCCCTCCATACCAGCAACATCCTGGTAAACCTCCTCTGTACCCTCTCCAATGCCTCCACATCTTTCTTATAATGTGGGGACCAGAACTGCACACAATACTCCAAGTGCGTCCGCACTAGAGTTTTGTACAGTTGCAACATGATGCTGCGGCTCCTAAATTCAATCCCCCTACCAATAAAAGCTAAGACTCCATAAGCCTTCTTAACAACTTTATCCACTTGACTGCCTACTTTCAGGGATCTATTGACACATACACCAAGATCCTTCGGTTCCTCAACACTATTAAGAGCCCTACCATTAGCCCTATACTCTACACATTTATTGTTCCTGCCAAAGTGCATTACCTCAAACTTTTCCACATTAAACTCCATTTGCCACCTCTCGGCCCAGCTCTGCAACTTGTCCAAGTCACTCTGTAAACTAAAACACCCCTCTTCACTATCTACCCACCACCAATTTTAGTATCATCTGCAAATTTACTGATCCATCCCTCAATACCCTCATCCAGATCATTTATAAAAATTACAAACAGCCGGGGCCCCAAAACAGACCCCTGAGGTACACCACTCATCACCGAACTCCACGATGAATATCTCCCATCAACCACCACCCTCTGTCTTCTATCTGCCAGCCAATTCCTAATCCAATTAGCTAAATCACCCTCTATTCCACACATCTGCATTTTCTGTAGAAGTCTTCCATGGGCCACCTTATCAAAGGCCTTACTAAAGTCCATATATACTACATCAACCGCCTTACCCCCATCCACCTCTCTGGTCACAATGTGTTCATGGAATCAGACACTTCCTAAGTAAGTTCTGACAAACATTTTTCTGCAACTTGAATGAAATGATGAGTCAAAGTAATATTTAACTATTAATATGCACACGTCAGGAAGCAGAGGAGACTAGCTGATCAATGTAATGGGGAAGGCAGTAGGTTAGTGGCATTATCGCTGGACTAGTGATCCCGACACTCAGATAATGTTCCGGGGACCCGAGTTCGAATCCTACCATGGCAGATGGTGGAATTTGAATTCAATAAAAATATAGAATTAAAATTTTATTGTTGACCATGAAACCATGTTCAATTATCGGAAAAACACATCTAATCTTAACGTCCTTTAGGGAAAGAAATCTGCCATCTTTACCCAGTCTGGCCTATGTGTGACTCCAGACCCACAGCAATGTGGTTGACTCTCAACTGCCCTCCAAGGGCAACTAGGGATGGGCAATAAATGCTGGCCTAACGAGCAATGCCCATGTCTCACAAAGGAACAGAAAAATGTTAAAAGATGAACCACAAAAGATTGTGAATGCAGCCCAATCCATCACACAAACCAGCCTCCCATCCATTGACTCTGTCCACATTTCCCACTGCCTCGGAAAAGCAGCCAGTATAATCAAGGACCCCACACAATGCGGACATTCTCTTTTCCACTTTCTTCCATCGGGAAAAAGATACAAAAGTCTGAGGTCATGTACCAACCGACTAAAGAACAGCTTCTTCCCTGCTGCTGTCAGACTTTTGAATGGACCCACCTTGCATTAAGTTGATCTTTCTCTACACTGTAGCTGTGACTGTAACACTACATTCTGCACTCTCTCCTTTCTCTATGAATGGTATGCTTTGTTTAGCATGCAAGACACAATACTTTTCACTGTATGTTAATACATGTGACAATAATAAATCAAATCAGATGATTGGAATTCCCGTTTGTCCACAATTTCTAAAAAACTAGAAGTGACGCTTTTTGAGCCAGGATTGCATTCTGGGACATTCTTATCCATCTGACAGAGCGCTGTCCCTTCATCAGGTGAGGATAGCACTAGCTTTCGGAGCACTGTTCCTTCATTGAGTGAGTGGAGAGGTCAGTTTCACAAACATGGCAAAAATAGACAGAAACACAATTACAAGATGATGGTTGGAATGTGAGACTTCACAGATAATCAAGTCTGTCCAGGTACAGACAGTGTGAGTGGAGAGAGAGATAATCACAGGTTAAATACAATCTTGTTGTAGCTATACAAAATCTTGCTTAGGCTGCATTGGAGTATTGTGTGCAGTTCTGGTTGCCACATTACCAGCAGGATATGGAAGCTTTGGAGAGAGTGAGAAGAAGGTTCAGCAGGATGTTGCCTGATGAGGGTGTTGGCTATGAGGAGAGGTTCAATAAATTAGGATTGTTTTCACTGGAAAGACAGAGGCTGAGGGGAGACCTGATAGAGATCCACAAAATTATGAGAGGCGTAGACAGGGTGGATAGTCGGAGGCTTTTCCCCAGGGTGAAAGTATCAATTACCGGGGGCACAGGTTCAAGGTGAGAGGGGGAAAGTTTAAAAATGATGTGCGGGGCAGGTTTTTCACACAGAGAGTGGTGGGTGTCTGGAACGAGCTGCCAGAGGAGGTGATGGAAACAGGTACATTAGCAACTGGAAAGGTACATGGAGGGATTGGGAGGGAATAAAGAGATATGGACTGAGTAAGGGTTTTTTTTACTTTAAGGCATTATTATTGACATTATTATAAGGCATTATTATTAGAAGACCAAAAGGCCTGTTCCAGGGCTGTACTTTTCTTTGTTCTTTGCTCTTGTCTAAATCCATACCAAAATTGGCCAAACTTATTGTGTCCATTGAGTGATCCCTTGAAAGTATGCGGTGTAATACCAGATAGAACATGACATCACTGGAAGGGAAGTGTCTCAGGTAATCCTATCAGTTCCATTTTTACGGTTGGGTAGCACTTACACACACGTCTCTGTTACTGGTATCTTCACACTTTCTCTCCAATTATAGCTATTCTCCTATGCCTAGATTGAGGGATAAACCTGCACCCTGTTTACCCAATCCCTTCTGAGTGATTACTACCTTTATATCATTATTACAACACAGAATGGTGGTGTGCAGTGCTCAACCAGACCGACAGTAAGGTTCATTACAGTACAACACAGCGACCAGTCCTCCATTGTGCTACAGCGCAAGAGACAACTCTCAACATTCTGGTCAGATCACAGCAGACTCACCGCTTCAGAGTGATTTGGTGATTAAATATGAAAGCTTTGAGGATGCCGATCTGAGTGAGTGATTGAGTAAGGAGCTGGAAAGCAGACTGATCCCTCATGGTGAGATTGCAGTGTGTAGCCTGTCAGTCAGTGAATGGGACAGCTCAGTGAGAGGGTCAGTACTGGGTTCACTCCGATAGGAAAGGGCAGTGAGCGGAGTGTGCACCGGATCGATAGCGAGTGAGAGACAGTCAAAAAATTAAAGCAAAAACCCTCATAAAACTCAGGCCAGAGAGAGGTGTGATTCCAATGGGCCAAGCCTCAGAAAATCAAACAGAAGGGACTGTACCTCAGGCATTCCCCTGGGGGAAAGGTTAAAGGAATATTGTCCAAATGTTCACAGAATTCCCCAGGTTATATTGCTTGCTGAGCTACTATCTGGATTCAGAATTTTAACACATAGACAAATCTGTCTAACTTCCAGCAGATAACAATTCCTCAATTCCATGTTCAGGGTTCATAGTCCTGGAATGCGATGATAAGTAATCCTTCTGAGTGTCTGGGATGTTCCTCACCATGGACAGTAAAGGTCCAACACTCACAAATCTACTGGCATCCAGAGACCTCGCACAATCCATGGAATCAGTCAGTCTGCATGTGGCAGATCAATCTCCACAACTATTCCAATTGCCTCGGTTCAAAACCTGCCTCAGGAATAAGCAGAAGGTTTTAACAGAATTGGCAGTTTGAAGGGAGCTGCAATGTTAAGCTGGCAGAAGAATGATCCGCCATGTAAATGCAGCATAAACACACAAGGCTCATTGAAGCTTCAACTGGACAGAAAGGAGAAAGACAGAATTATTGGAAGGCTACAGGAGCATCCAGATAGGTGCAGCTGAAATACCTATGGCAGAAAGGAAAGGGGGTCATTGGGAATATGCTTTAATCCACAATTTTTAAATACAGGTTCCAAGCATTGTCTTTATAAAATACCCACATTCAGAGAGTTAAATCTGAGAAGGTAGGACATTGATGGTAGTCATGGTTACTGGGCAGTACATCATACAGAGAAATTCCAAGAGCTGGTTCCACTATATCCCATTCAGACGGTATTGTTTTCACTGAAATATCGCCAGGTCTCTGGTAGACAGAATCACATTGACCACATCATGCCAGGGTGGGTTGGTATTGCCAATGATATTACTGCCATGGCACAAGAAAGCAAGAACATGAGCACAGTCTGCTCCTGTTGATGCCATGTGGGATGAAGGATTGGTTCCAACACTCTGAAATGTAACATCAACACACAGAAGATTAATTTGATCAACTTAGATCATTCCAGTGCTGATATAGTTCCCAATCCAAGCAAAACAAAGGACATTAAAGCCATGTTTACTCCTCAAGATAAGGATGATCTTCAAAATTGTCTCAGACACTTTAATTTCCTGTCTCCAAACATCCTCGATTTCATTCAAAACTCTTCATCACTACGGGAATTTTTAGAAAGGATGGACCTTCCCTGTGGGGTGAAGATCTTCACTCAGTCTGAAAGTGCTGAAACTGGCAACATTGCAATCTTATCATCAGGAGAAAACAACTACTCTGGAGATGGATGCCCCATAGAAAGATCTGGGAGCATGAATCCCACAAAAAGGCAAACTGATTGTGTTTGCTTCAAAATTCCTGTCTGTAGATGTAGTGTATAAGGCAGTTGATGTAATGTATATGGATTTTAGCAAAGCGTTTGATAAGGTTCCCCATGGTAGGCTACTGCAGAAAGTGCAGATGCATGGGATTGAAGGTGATTTAGCAGTTTGGATTAGGAATTGGCTAGCTGATAGAAGACAGAGGGTGGTGGTTGATGGGAAATATTCAACCTGGAGTGCAGTTACAAGTGGTTTACCTCAAGGATCTGTTTTAGGGCCACTGCTGTTTGTCATTTTTATAAATGACCTAGATGAGGGTGTAGAGGGTTGGATTAGTAAATTTGCTGACGATACCAAAGTGGGGGGAGTTGTATACAGCGAGGATGGATGTTACAGTTTGCAGAGGGACATAGATAGGTTGCAGAGCTGGGCCGTGAGGTGGCAAATGGAATTCAATACGGATAAGTGTGAGGTGATTCACTTTGGTAGGAATAACAGGCATATGAAATATGGGGCTAATGGAAGGACCCTTAATAGTGTTGTCGAGCAGAGGGATCTTGGGGTACAAGTACATAGCTCTTTGAAAGTTGGCACCCAGGTTGATAAAGTTGTTAAGAAGGCATACGGTGTGTTAGCTTTTATTGGTAAGGGGATTGAATTTAGGAGCCGTGAGGTTATGTTACAACTGTACAAAACTCTGGTGCGGCCGCACTTGGAGTATTGCGTACAGTTCTGGTCGCTGCATTATAAGAAAGATGTGGAAGCATTGGAAAGGGTGCAGAGGAGGTTTACCAGGATCTTGCCTGGTATGGTGGGAAGGCCTTATGAGGAAAGGCTGAGGGACCTGAGGTTATTTTCATTAGAGAGAAGAAGGTTACGCGGTGACCTAATTGAGGCGTATAAGATGATCAAAGGACTTGATAGGGTGGATAGTGAGAGCCTTTTTCCTCGGATGGTGATGACCAACATGAGGGGACATAACTTTAAATTAAGAGGTGGTATTTATAGGATGGATGTCAGAGGCAGGTTCTTCACACAGAGGGTGGTGAGGGCGTGGAATGCCCTGCCTGCAGCAGTTGTGGACTCACCTACTTTGGGGGCATTCAGATGTTCAGTGGATAGGCATATGGATGATATTGGAATAGTTTAGGTTAGAGGGTCCACTGGCCGGCGCAACATTGAGGGCCGAAGGGCTGCACTGTAATGTTCTATGTAACACAACCCAACAAGCCCAATATCGAGCAGGAAACATTCACTGCCACCTTGGAATTACGCATTTTCACACTTCTGTCTCACACAAAAACTTTGTGATGAGGCCAATCATAAACTACCAGAGATGGCAAAAACTATTGACCAATGAACCATCAGGATTGCGACGTCTGTTGATAAAGATTGAAGGATTTGGAGATAGGAAATGGGATGGTCACAACGCACAAAATTAACATAGAACATAACAGCACAGAACAGGCCCTTCGGCCTTCGATGTTGCGCCGACCAATATAAAAAGCAATGACCAACAGTATTTTGTTTCTGACCCTCCAATCAAAGAACAAAGAACAAAACAGCATGGGAAACAGGACCTTCGGCCCAACGAACCCGTGACGCCACCCTGATGTTCCCGCCTCTACCTGTGATCCCTGTCTATGTTTATAGATCTATGGATTAAAAAACCAAATTTGAGACAATTTAGGGAGAGTTTGTTTTGCCAATTAGCCTAAGAGCACATCTTTGAGATGTGGGAGGAAACCGGAGCACCCGGAGAAAACCCACACAAGCACGGGGAGAATCTGTTAGTTAACAGATTAACTAACCAGTGAAAATACAAGACATACTCTTGGATCTCCAAGCTGACTATAATTTTTCCAGGCTAATCCTGGAAACATCAGTTTCTCCATGAAGAAAAGGTAAAAGGAAAATTAAAATGCGGGGACAGAGTTTCCAAGTTTACAGTTAGGACCAGTTCATGTCTAGGATTTCACAGTCGGCATGTGGCAGATGGCCGAGACGGTGGGATTTGACCCAAATTCTATAAAGTCACTCCTCACAAAGGTCCAATGGTGAGGTTTAACTGTGGACAAGTCAGCATTTCTCCAGCACCAAGCGATATCCCAGTGTGAATCTGAGCCAGGGTCCAACAGGGAAGATGGATTTTTCATTTCACATGTAGATGAGTTGCCAGTCACAGCAGATGATGTTGATAGAACATCAGGCCCTGCATTGGTAAGGGAATATGACCACATCACAAATGCAGATTCTGGATTTAGGAATTGAGCTATCTTTTAACTCTAAGAATAAACTGTCCATTTCCCAGGGCAGAAATGGCTGCCACAAGAGGACACAGGTTTAAGGTGCTGGGGAGTAGGGACAGAGGAGATGTTAAGGGTATGTTTTTCACTCAGAGGGTGTTGGGTGAGTGGAATCGGCTGCCGTCGGCGGGTGTGGTAGAGACTTTTGGATGAGTACATGGGACTTAGTGAGACAGACGATTATAGGTAAGCCTAGTAGGTAGGAACATACTTGGCACAACTTGTGGGTTGAAGGGCGTGTTTGTGCTGTAGTTTCTCTGTGTTTCTATAAAGGTTATGTGGTGAGTCAGGGTTGTAATTGCTGAAAGATACAGATTATTGTGTCTCTGTGATCATCATTGTCAACAGTGAGGAATCAACATGGCAAAAAGTCCAATGAGAAGTGATCCATGGTGACTCGAGGATTTTAAGGATATGGAAAGTACAGGGAAACAGGGAAGAGCGTGTCAAGCAGCAGAGAGAAAACCTCCATCTTTAACCATGGAAAGAGTCAGGCATTGGCAGAGACTGCACAAAGATCTCACTGGATTGGCTGGATAACCAAGTGGACTGAGGAGTTTCTGATGAATCAAACAATTCGCTATACGAACAACAATCTTAATCTGATCACGTCGTTCGTGTACGCTTGATCTGGACCATTTGATGGGCAACATGACAGCTCAGTGACTATCGCTGTGCTGTGCAGATACATGGATTTGGGCCTGTGTCTGTGGGAGTTTGCGCATTCTCCCCGTTCTTGCGTGGGTTTTCTCCGGGTGCTCCGGTTTCCTCCCACATCCCAAAGATGTGCTCTTAGGCTAATTGGCAAAACAAATTCTCCCTAAATTGTCTCAAATTTGGTTTTTTAATCCATAGATCTATAAACATAGACAGGGATCACAGGTAGAGGTGGGAACATCGGGGTGGCGGCACGGGCTCGATGGGCCGAAGGTCCTGTTTCCCGTGCTGTTTTGTTCTTTGTTCTTTGATTGGAGGGTCAGAAACAAAATACTGGCTCTATTCTCTCTCCACATTGGCTGTTCGGACATGGTGAGATTTTTCAGCATTTTCTGTCTGTGTTGAATTTTTATACAGTTTGTTTACTATTTTGAGAATTCCAGAGAAAGTTGTGTCTGACTTTAGACTTCAGAGAGTCACAGAGGCATAGAATCAGGCCCTTCAACCCAACTTGTTCATGCTACCCAGTTTTTAATCCCTAAGCTAATTCCAATTGCCCACATTTGGCCTATATCTCTCTATACCCATCATACCCATGTAATTATCTAAATGCTTTTTAAAAGACAAGATTGTACCCGACTCTACTACTACCTCTGGCAGCTTATTCCAGACACTCACATCCTCTGTGTGAAATAATTGCCCATCTGAACACTTCTGTATCTCTCCCCTCTCACCTTAAACCTACACTTTCTAGTTTTAGACTCCCCTACCTTTGGGGAAAGATATTGACTATCTAGCTGATCTGTGCCTCTCATTATTTTATAGACCTCTATAAGATCACCCCTCAGCCTCCTGCACTCCAGAGAAAAAAGTCCCAGTCTATCCAGCTTCTCCTTATAACTCAATCCATCAAGTTCCGGTAGCGTCCTAGTAATTCTTTTCTACACATTTTTTAGTTTAATAATATCCTCTCTAAGATAGGGTGACCAGAACTGCACACAATTCACTTCTCTTCAGAGGAGTTTGTAACATTCATGAGACAGACAGAGTGAAACATGATCTCCCATCACATCCCCCTGTTTCAGGGAAGCCACGGAACACAGTATACAAATTGTTAAACACTCTCTCGTTAAAGGATTCTCTGGGAGGCAAGAGAGGAGATTGCAGAGCCTCTGGCTCTGATCTTCAGGTCCTCTTTGGTTACGGGTGTGGTTCCGGAGGACTGGAGGATAGCGAATGTGGTCCCATTGTTTAAGAAGGGGAAGAGAGACCTTCCTGGGAATTATAGGCCAGTGAGTCTTACTTCTGTGGTGGGCAAGGTATTGGAGAGAATTATTAGGAATAGGATTTATAGTTATTTAGAGAGAAATGAATTGATTGGGGATAGTCAGCATGGTTTCGTGAAGGGTAGGTCATGCCTTACTAACCTCATTGAGTTTTTTGAGAAAGTGACCAAAGAGGTGGATGGGGGTAAGGCGGTTGATGTAGTATATAAGGACTTTAGTAAGGCGTTTGATAAGGTGGCCCATGGAAGACTTCTACAGAAAATGCAGATGTGTGGAATAGAGGGTGATTTAGCTAATTGGATTAGGAATTGGCTGGCAGATAGAAGACAGAGGGTGGTGGTTGATGGGAGATATTCATCGTGGAGTTAGGTGACGAGTGGTGTGCCTCAGGGGTCTGTTTTGGGGCCCCTGCTGTTTGTAATTTTTATAAATGATCTGGATGAGGTTATTGAGGGATGGATCAGTAAATTTGCAGATGACACTAAAGTCGGTGGAGTGGTAGATAGTGAAGAGGGGTGTTATAGTTTACAGAGTGACTTGGACAAGTTGCAGAGCTGGGCCGAGAGGTGGCAAATGGAGATTAATGTGGAAAAGGGTGAGGTAATGCACTTTGGCAGGAACAATAAATGTGTAGAGTATAGGGCTAATGGTAGGGCTCTTAATAGTGTTGAGGAACAGAAGGATCTTGGTGTATGTGTCGATAGATCCCTGAAAGTAGGCAGTCAAGTGGATAAAGTTGTTAAGAAGGCTTATGGAGTCTTAGCTTTTATTGGTAGGGGGATTGAATTTAGGAGCCGCAGCATCATGTTGCAGCTGTACAAAACTCTAGTGCGGCCGCACTTGGCGTATTGTGTGCAGTTCTGGTCGCCACATTATAAGAAAGATGTGGAGGCCTTGGAGAGGGTACAGAGGAGGTTTACCAGGATGTTGCCTGGTATGGAGGGCAGGTCCTATGAAGAGAGGTTGAAGGATTTGAGGTTGTTTTCGGTAGAAAGGAGGCGGCTAAGAGGGGATCTTATTGAAGCATATAAGATGAGTAGAGGTTTAGATAGGGTGGACAGTGATAGCCTTTTTCCTAGGATGGAGAAAGCTAGCACGAGGGGACACAGCTTTAAATTAAGGGGTATGAGTTATAGGACGGATATCAGAGGTAGGTTCTTTATCAAAGAGTGATTAGGGAGTGGAATGCCCTGCCTGCAGCTGTTGTAGATGCGCCAAGTTTGGTGGCGTTTAAGAGGTTAATTGATAAGTATATTGAAGAGAAGGGAATGGTTTAGTTTGGAGGGGCATTGCTTTTTATTTTGGTCGGCACAACATCGAAGGCCGAAGGGCCTGTTCTGTGCTGTATTGTTCTATGTTCTATGTTCTAAAGGAATGCAAAATGCAAATTGAGAAATTGAAGCACAAACTGGCAATTTGCATGTTTATTTACAATAACAGACCTCACACTATTCCTGGCACAACAGCAGCTTCGAATAAGGATTTTATCGCTGAAACCACACTTATCAGAGTCAGTAAAAAAGAACCAAACCAAGCAAAGGTCATGACAGGGAAAGAGTGAGAGAAAGGAGACTGGAATTAAACCAAAAGCTTAGAGGGAAACGGTATCATCATAACCAGGGAAGTGACCACCAGGAAGTGCTGTGAAAATATTTGTTCAAGATTTAGGGAAACTATTGGAGAACATTCCGAAGCAGAGAGTCTATCTCCGTTTGGAGAGGCAAAGCCGGATCAGGGACAGTCAGCACGGCTTCATCAGAGAGAGGCCCGTAAAGAAGGTAAATGGGATACAGGATAATTTGATAAAGTGAATTCAAAATTGGCTCAGTTGTAGGAGACAGAGGGTGATGACAGAAACTGCTTTAGTGACTGGAAGCCAGTGTCCAGTGACGTACCACAGGGATTTGTGTTGGGCCCCCTAGTGTTCCTCATTTATATAAATGATATTGACCATTAGGTGGAGGATGGGATTAGAAAATTTGTAGATGACACAAAGATTGGCCGGGAGGTTAACAGTGAGGCGGAGTGTCTGGGGCTACAAGAAAATACGGACAGAATGGGCAGGTAAGTGGCAGATGGAATTTAACCCTGAAAAGCGAGAGGTGATAGACTTTGGAAGGAGTAATTTGACAAGAAAGTACTCAATGAGCAGGACACTAGGAAGTTCTGTGGAATAAAGGGACCTTAGTGTGTTTGTCCATAGATTTCTGAAAGCGGAAAGGGCTTGCCAGAACGGTGGTGAAGAAAGCATATGAGACACTTGCCTTTATCGATCAGGGTACAGATTACAAAAATCAAGGGACTCAGGTTAGAACTTTGGTGAGGCCGCAGCTGGAGCACTGTGTGCAGTTCTTGTCACCACATTATAGGCAGGATATGCTCACATGGGAGGGGGTGTAGAGGAGATTCACCAGGATGTAGAACATAGAACATAGAACATTACAGCACAGAACAGGCCCTTCGGCCTTCGATGTTGTGCCAACCAAAATAAAAAGCAATTCCCCTCCAAACTAAACCATTCCCTTCTCTTCCATATACTTATCAATTAACCTCTTAAACGCCACCAAACTTGGCGCATCTACAACAGCTGCAGGCAGGGCATTCCACTCCCTAATCACTCTTTGAGTAAAGAACCTAACTCTGATATCCGTCCTATAACTCATACCCCTTAATTTAAAGCTGTGTCCCCTCGTGCTAGCTTTCTCCATCCTAGGAAAAAGGGCTATCACTGTCCACCCTATCTAAACCTCTAATCATCTTATATGTTTCGATTAGGTCCCCTCTTAGCCGCCTCCTTTCTAACGAAAAACAACCTCAAATCCCTCAGCCTCTCTTCATAAGACCTGCCCTCCATACCAGGCAACATCCTGGTAAACCTCCTCTGTACCCTATCCAATGCCTCCACATCTTTCTTATAATGTGGGGACCAGAACTGCACACAATACTCCAAGTGCGGCCGCACTAGAGTTTTGTACAGTTGCAACATGATGCTGCGGCTCCTAAATTCAATCCCCCTACCAATAAAAGCGAAGACTAAAAGCGATGTTGCCTGGGATGGAACATTTAAATTATGAAGAAAGCTTGGGTAGGCTTGGGTTGTTTTCATTGGAGCAGAGTGCCTGGTAGGCAGGGCCAGGCTGATGGGGATCAGCTTAATCCCTGCTAATGGGAACATCTCTCAGTAGGGGACTGGGGGGGAACATTAGCAAGAATGGATGATACCAACCCAAGCTCACTAATATTGAAAGTTGAATTTAAGTATTGTAATCAGCCTTCTGTTGTTGCCAACATAAAAAATGATATGGGAAAGTCTTGGTCAGGTAGACATTGGTCACAAATCCCGCTGCAGCTCCCACTAACATTTCCCAGTGCACGATATGAGTGGAACTCTGACCGTGGGGAAAATCTCACCCACAGACTCCCATTGGATTCCTCCATGCAGGCTTGCTGCTTTCTGAGTCTCACACATCAGAGCTGATGGGCCAAAGGGCCTCTGCTTCATTGTGTGATTCTATGGTTCTGTGACTCAAACTGAGGTGGGGAATTGGAGTTGTAAGGGGTAACAAAGAGGCTTCAAGAAAGTTCGATAGGCTTTGTGATTGGGCAATGGAATATAATGTGGAGAAATGTGAAATGATCCACTCTGGTCGGAAAAACAGAAAAGTGGAATATTTCTTAACTGGAGAGAGATTGGGAAGTGTTGATGTTTAAAGGACTCGGGTGATTGTAAATCACTGAAAGTTAAAATACTGGTGCAGAAAGGTAAAAAGTGGTTCGTTAGCTTTTATTGCGCGAAGATTTGAGTAGAGGAATAAGGATGTACAACTGCAGCTGTACAGAACCTTGTTGAGAGCACGGCTGGAGTATTGTGTGTAGCCTTGGTCTCCTTATCTAAGAAAGGATAGACTTGCCAAAGAGAGAATGCAGTGAAAGTTCGCCAGGTAGATTCAGCCAGCTGTTATCTGGTTGATGAGCAGAGGGGCTGACACACAGAGTGGAGCATTTTGATGCAGATGCAGGCTGAATATATCAGAATGATAAAGTCACACAAAGCTGATATTCCACGTCAATACAACTAAACTGAATATCCAATAGCAGAGAGTGAATATACTTAATCCAATGACACCCAGACAGTAGTCACATCGAGTTTATACCTCAGAATAACACAGCGAGGAGTGAATATATAAAATTCATTCCTTCACACAGATCAAATATACCAGCTGGACCCGACAAACAGAGTGAATGTAACAAATTGAGAAAGCAAGAGTGCTGAATATAACTGCCTGATACAGATCGCAGAGTGAGTGCACTGGATTGATACACTCACACACACACTGTGTATATCTAGATTATTATAGTCACAGAGTTAATATATCAGATTGATTCAGTCATATGGGGCAGAATATCACTCTGGCAATATGAGGCACCCACACTTAGTCACACAAATCGATTCCATCAGATGGATATCGTCAAACCAAATCAATTAATCCAGATTAGTATAATCACTAGATATGAATCACACTGATAGACTCACACACAGGGAATGTTTCAGACTGAGGTGAGAGTGACTACCCTTGGCATTAGAGCAGCATTTGACTGGGTGTGGTGTCAAGAAGCCCTGGTAAAACTGGAATCAATGGGAATCAGGGAGAAAACTCTCTGCTGGTTGGAATCATACTTGCTAAAAGGAAGAAGGTTGAGGTAGTTGGAAGTCAATCATCTCAGGTTCAGGACATCACTGCAGGAGTCTCTCAGGGTTGGTGTCTTAGACCCAACTATCCTCAGCTGCTTTATCATTGACCTTCCCACCATAAGGTTAGAAATGGGGATGTTCACTGATGATTGCACAATGTTCAGCATCATTCCCCACTCCTCAGATACTGAAGCCGTTCCTGTCCAAATGCAACAAAACCAGGACAATATCCAGGTTTGGTCTGACAAGTGGTGAGTAACATTTACGCCAAGTAAACGCCAGGCAATGACCATCTGCAATAAGAGACTCTCTAACCACCGCTCCATGACATTCAATGGTGTTACCATCACTGAATCCCCCCCACTGTCAATATCCGGGGGTAATTAGCCCCCCCGACTCACCAAAGCCTGACCACTTGCCACAAATCGGGAGTGTGATGGAATACTCCCCATTCGCCTGGATGGGTGCAGCTCCAACAACACTCAGGAAGCTCAACACCATCCAGGATAAAGCAGCCCCGTTCCATAAACAAAGAACAAAGATCAAAGAACAAAACAGCACGGGAAACAGGCCCTTTGGCCCAACGAGCCCCGATGTTCCCACCTCTACCAGTGATCCCTGTCCATGTTTACATTCAATCCCTCCACCAGCAACACACAGTAGTGACCGTGGGCCTGATTTTACCATTGCATCGCGCCTAAAAACAGGTGTAAAATGGTGGGAAAGTTCGGCGATTGGTACCTGTGTCCACACAGATTGCCGCTTTACCGAAACCCGGGAATGGCCGCGATCCGCTTCACACTCAAAATAGATGCAACGATGATTTAAATGTATTTTCATGTATTTAAATTGAATTAATGAACTGCCCGCCCACCTTTTTCAGCTTTTCCCCCTTTATCGCTGCGTTCACCAAAATGAATCTGCTGACTAAAAATCTGAATCAGGCTCTCCAACTGAACAGTCAGATCAGAACTTCCAATCACTCCCTGACTCACATCAGTGGGGAGGGGGAGAGGGATGTGGGTCAGATCATTCTCTAGATGTGTGTGAGTGGTGGGGAGAGGGTGGATAAAGGGGACAGTGATGTGTGAACATAGAACATAGAACATTACAGCGCAGAACAGGCCCTTCGGCCTTCGATGTTGCGCCGACCAATTAGGAAAAAGCAATGACCCTCTAAACTAAACCATTCCCTTTTCGTCCATAAACTTATCTACTAACCTCTTAAACGCCACCAAACTTGGCGCATCTACAACTGCCGCAGGCAGGGCATTCCACTCCCGAACCACCCTTTGGGTAAAGAACCTACATCTGATATCCGTCCTATAACTATCACCCCTTAATTTAAAGCTGTGTCCCCTCGTGCTAGCTTTCTCCATCCTAGGAAAAAGGCTATCACTGTCCACCCTATCTAAACCTCTAATCATCTTATATGTTCAATAAGGTCTCCTCTTAGCCGCCTTCTTTCTAACGAAAACAACCTCAAATCCCTCAGCATCTCTTCATAAGACCTGCCCTCCACACCAGGCAACATCCTGGTAAACCTCCTCTGTACCCTCTCCAATGCCTCCACATCTTTCTTATAATGCGGGGATCAGAACTGCACACAATACTCCAAGTGTGGCCGCACTAGAGTTTTGTACAGTTGCAACATGACGTTGCGGCTCTGAAATTCAATCCCCTACCAATAAAAGCTAAGACTCCATATGCCTTCTTAACAACCTTATCGACTTGATTGCCAACTTTCAGGAATCTATGCACACATACACCAAGATCCCTCTGTTCAGCAACACTATTAAGAGTCCTACCATTAGCCCTATACTCTACACATTTGTTATTCCTGCCAAAGTGAATTACCTCACACTTTTCCACATTAAAACTCCATTTGCCACCTCTCGGCCCAGCTCTGCAACTTGTCCAAGTCTCTCTGCAAACTAGAACACCCCTCTTCACTATCTACCACTCCTCCGACTTTGGTGTCATCTGCAAATTTACTAATCCATCCTTCAATACCCTCATCCAGATCATTTATAAAAATTATAAACAGCAGGGGCCCCAAAACAGATCCCTGAGGTACACCACTAGTAACCGAACTACACGATGAATATCTCCCATCAACCACCACCCTCTGTCTTCTATCTGCTAGCCAATTCCTAATCCAATTAGCTAAATCACCCTCTATCCCATACATCTGCATTTTCTGCAGAAGTCTTCCATGGGCCACCCTATCAAACGCCTTACCAAAGTCCATAAATGGACTGAACCTAATGGTTTAGTTTGGAGGGCCATTGCTTTTTCCTAATTGGTCGGCGCAACATTGAAGGCCGAAGGGCCTGTTCTGCGCTGTAATGTTCTATGTTCTATGTAAAGAAAGCTTTAGGATTCTCCTTGATCCTATCAGCCAAAGTCTTCTGGTGTCCCCTTTTAGCTCTCCTCAACTCACTCTTTAGCTCCCTCCTGGCTAATCTATAGCTATCCATTGCACTAACCGAGCCTTCAAGCCTCATCCTGACATAAGCCTCCTTTTTTCTTTTAACCAGCAAATCAACTTTTTTTGTACACCAAGGTTCTCTTACTCGACCATTTCCTCCTCGCCTGACAGGGACATACTTATCAAGGACTCGCAGTAGCTGCTCCTTGAATAAGCTCCACATTTCAGATGTTCCCAGTCCCTGTATTTTCCTAGTCCAACCTATGCACCCTAATTCCCTCCTTATGGCCTCATAATTACCATTCCCCCAGCTATAACTACTGCCCCCAGCTTCATGCCTATCTCTATCCATCACTAAGGTGAATGTAATTCACCTTACGGAGGAGAGGCTGAGGGATTTGAAGTTGTTTTCATTAGAAAGGAGGCAGCTAAGAGGAGACCTTATTGAAACATATAAGATGATTAGAGGTTTAGATAGGGTGGACAGTGATAGCCTTTTTCCTAGGATGGAGAAAGCTAGCACGAGGGGGACACAGCTTTAAATTAAGGGGTGATAGTTATAGGACGGATATCAGAGGTAGGTTCTTTACCCAGAGGGTGGTTAGGGAGTGGAATGCCCTGCCTGCGGCAGTTGTAGATGCGCCAAGTTTGGTGGCGGTTAAGAGGTTAGTTGATAAGTTTATGGAAGAGAAGGGAATGGTTTAGTTTGGAGGGTCATTGCTTTTTTCATAATTGGTCAGCGCAACATCGAAGGCCGAAGGGCCTGTTCTGCGCTGTAATGTTCTATATTCTATGTTCTATGTAACCGAATTGTGGTCACTATCACCAAAATGTTCACCAACTTCCAAGTCCAACACCTGGTCTGGCTCATTGCCCAGCGCCAAATCCAATGTAGCCTCACCTCTAGTTGGCCTATCTACATACTGAGTCAAAAAACCTTCCTGCACACTCTGTACGAAAACTGACCCCTCTAACGAGCTAGAGCTATAGCTATTCCAATCAATATTAGTAAAGTTAACGTCCCCCATAACAATTACCCTATTACTTACACTCCTGACCAGAATTGACTTTGCAATCCTTTCCTCAACCTCTCTAGAACTTTTAGGAGGTCTATAAAAGACTCCCAACAGGGTGACCTCTCCTCTTCCTGTTTCTAATCTCAGCCCATACTACCTCAACAGACAAGTCCTCATCAAACTTCTTTTCTGTCACTGTGATACAGTCTTTGACTAATAATGCCACTCCTCCCCCCTTCTACCTCCTTCTCTACTCCGACTAAAGCATTTGAAACCCGGAACCTGCAACATCCATTAGTCCTGGGCCGCTGTGGGTAGTGGGGGGGTGTGTGGTGGGTTAGGGGGACAGGGGGGGGGGGGGGGGGGGGGGGGGGGGGGGGGGGGGGGGGGGGGGGGGGTGGGGGGGGTGGGGGGGGGGGGGGGGGGGGGGGAGGGGGGGGGGGGGGGGGGGGGGGGGGGGGGGTGGGGGTGGGGGGGGGGGGGCGGGGGGGGTGGGGGGGGGGGGGGGGGGGGGGGGGGGGGGTGGGGGGGGGGGGGGGGGGGGGGGGGGGGGGGGGGGGGGGGGGGGGGGGGGGGGGGGGGGGGGGGGGGGGGCGGGGGGGGGGGGGTGGGGGGGAGGGGGGGGGGGGGGTGGGGTGGGGGGGGGTGGGCGGGGGGGGGGGGGGGGGGGGGTGGGGGGGGGTGGGGGGGGGGGGGGCGGGGGGGGGGGGGGGGTGGGGGGGGGGGGGGGGGGGGGGGGGGGGTGGGGGGGTGGGGGGGGGGGGGGGGGGGGGGGGGGGGGGGGGGGGGGGGGGGGGGGGGGGGGGGGGGGGGTGGGGGGGGGGGGAGGGGGGGGGGGGGGGGGGGGGGGGGGGTGCGGGGGGGGGGGGGGGGGGGGGGCGGTGGGGCTGGGGGGGGGGGGGGGGGGCGGTGGGGGGGGTGGGGGGGGGGGGGGGGGGGGGGGGGGGGGGGGGGGGGGGGGGGGGGGGGGGGGGGGGGGGGGGGGGGGGGGGGGGGGGGGGGGGGGGGGGGGGGGGGGGGGTGGGGGGGGGGGGGGGGGGGGGGGGGGGGGGGGGGGGGGGGGGGGGGGGGGGGGGGGGGGGGGGGGGGGGGGGGGGGGGGGGGGGGGGGGGGGGGGGGGGGGGGGGGGGGGGGGGGCGGGGGGTGGATAAGGGGGACAGTGATGTGTGTGGGTAGTGGGGGGGGTGGATAAGGGGGACATTGATGTGTGTGGGGTAGTGGGGGGGTGGATAAGAGGGGACAGTGATGTGTGTGGGTAGTGGGGGGAGGTGGATAAGGGGGACAGTGATGTGTAGGGGTAGTGGGGGGGGTGGATAAGGGGCGGACAGTAGTGTGTGGGTTAGTAGGGGATAGATAAGGGGACATGATGTGGCGTGTGGTAGTGGGGGGGGAGTTGGATAAGGTGGACAGTGATGTGTGAGGGTAGTGGGGGGGTGGATAAGGGGGACAGTGAGTGTGTGGGTAGTGGGGGTTGTGGATAAGGGGGACAGTGATCGTGTGTGGTAAATGGGGCGGTGTCTGTGGAATAAGGGGGGACATGATGTGTGTGGGTAGTGCGGGGGATAAGGGGGACAGTGATGGTGTGGGTAGTGGGGGTGTGGATAAAGGGGGGACAGTGTTTTTGGGGGGATGGGGTTTGGTGGGGTAGTGGGGGTGTGGAAAGGGGGACAGTGATGTGTGTGGGAGTGGGGGTGGGATAAGGGGGACAGTGATGTGGTGGGTATGTGGGGGGGTGTGGATAAGGGGGACAGTGATGTGTGTGGGGGTGTGGGGGGGTGGATAAGGGGGACATTGATGTGTCGTGGGTAGTGGGGGTTTGGATAAGGGGCGACACGTGTGTGTGTGGGTAATGGGGGGGTGGGATAAGGGGGGACAGTGATGTGTGTGGGGTAGTGGGGGGAGTGATAAGGGGTCGTGATGTGTGTGGGTCGTGGGGGGGGTTGGTAAGGGGGACAGTGATGTGTGTGGGTAGTGGGGGGGGGATAAGGGGGACAGTGATGTGTAGTGCGGTAGTGGGGGGGGGTGGAATTAGGGGGACATTGATATGTGTGGGTAGTGGGGGGGGGGGGGATAAGGGGGACAGTGATGTGTGTGGGGTAGGGGGGATGGAGGAATAAGGGGGCAGTGATTTGTTGCGGTAGGGGGGGGGGGTGGATAAGGGGGACATGATGTGTGTGGGTATTGGGGGGGGGTGGAACAGGGGGACAGTGATGTGTTGGGTAGTGGGGGGGGGTGGATAAGGAGACAGTTGATGTGTGTGGTAGGGGGGGGGGATAAGGGGGACCAGTTGATGTGTGTGGGTAGTGGGGGGGGGTGGAGAAGGGAGACAGTATGTGTGTGGGGTAGTGACGGGGGTGGGATAAGGGGGACAGTGATGTGTGTGGGTAGGGGGGGGTGATAAGGGGGGACAGTAGTGATGGTGGGGTAGTGGGGGGGGGGATGGAAAGGGGGACAGTGACTATGTGTGGTTAGGGGGGGGTGGATAAGGGGGGACAGTGATGTGTGTGGGATGGGGTTGGGGGTGGATAAGGGGGACGTGATTGTGTGTGTGGTAGTGGGGAGGTGGATAAGGGGGACAGTGATGTGTGTGGGTAGTGGGGGGGTGGATAAGGGGGACAGTGATGTGTGTGGGTAGGGGGGGAGTGTGGACTAAGGGGGACAGTGATGTGTGTGGTAGTGGGGGGTGGGAATAAGGGGGAAAGTGATGTGTGTGGGAGTGGACGGGGGGGATAAGGAGACAGTGAGTGTTGGTTAGTGGTTGGGGGGGGTGGATCAGGGAGGGACAGTGATGTGTGTGGGTAGTGGGGGGGGTGGATAAAGGGAGACAGTGATGTGTGTGGGTAGTGGGGGGGGGGATAAAGGGAGACAGTGATGTGTTGTGGGTAGTGGAGGGGAGGGGGGTGGGATAAGGGAGACAGTGAGTGTGTGGGAGTGGGGGGGGGGTGGATATAAGGGGGACAGTGGATTGTGTGGGTAGTGGGGGGGGCGATAAGGGAGACAGTGATGTGTGTGGTTAGTGGGTGGGGGTGAGAAGGGAAGACAGTGATGTGTGTGGTTTAAGTGGGGGGGGGATAAGGGAGACAGTGAGTGTGGGGTAGTGGGGGGGGTGGATAAGTGGGACAGTGATGGTGTGTGGGTAGTGGGGGGTTGGCTAAGGGGACAGTGATGTGGGGGTATGGGGGGGGGTTGGATAAGGAGACAGTGA
Organism: Sphyrna mokarran; assembly: GCA_024679065.1. NCBI lineage: Eukaryota > Metazoa > Chordata > Chondrichthyes > Carcharhiniformes > Carcharhinidae > Sphyrna > Sphyrna mokarran. The sequence continues at coordinate 93,525,406 of JAGIQG010000011.1, forward strand.
TGTGTGTGGGTAGTGGGGGGGGGGGTGGATAAGGAGACAGTGATGTGTCTGTGGGATTGGGGGGGGTGGATATTAAGGGGGACAGTGTATGTGTGTGTGGTAGTGGTTAGGGGGGAGTGTGGATAAGGGGGACAGTGATGTGTGTGGTAGTGGGGGGGGTCGGATAAAGGGGGACCGTGATGTGATGTGGGTAGTGGGGGGGTGGCTAAGGGGACAGTGATGTGTATTGTGGGTAGTTGGGGGGGGTGGATAAGGGAGGACAGTGATGTGTGTGGGTAGTGGGGGAGGGGGTGGATAAGGGAGACAGTGATGTGGCAGTGGGTAGTGGGGGGGTGGATAAGGGGCAGTGATGGTGTGTGGGTAGTGGGGTGTGGATAAGGGGACCAGTGATAATGTGTGTGGGTTGGTGGGGTAGTGGGGGTGTGGATAAGGGGGGAACAGTGATGTGTGTGGTTAGTGGGGGGGTGGATAAGGGGGGACAGTGATTGTGTCGTGGGTAGGGGGGTGGATAAGGGGACAGGTGTCTGGTGTGAGTAGTGGAGGGGGTGGATAAGGGAGACAGTGATGTGTTGTCGGGTAGTGGGGGGTGGGGGGTGGCTAAGGAGACAGTGATTGTGTGTGGGTAGTGGGGGGTTGGATAAGGGAGACAGTGATTGTGTGTGGGTAGTGGGGGGGGTGGATAAAGGGAGACGAGACGTGATGTGTGGGTAGTGGGGGGGGGGTGGATAAGGAGACAGGATGTGTGGGGTTAGTGGGGGGGGGGTGGATAAGGGGGACAGTGATGTGTGTGGGGTAGTGTTTTTGGCGTGGATAAGGGAAGACAGTGATGTGTGTGGGTAGTGGCGTGGGTGGAATAAGGGACAGGGATGGGGTGTGCGGTAGGGGGGGGGTGGATAAGGGAGACAGTGATGTGTGTGGGGTAGGGGGGGGGTGATATAGGGGGGACACGTGATGGGTGTGGGTAGTGGGTGGGTGGATAAGGGGCTGACATTGATGTGTGTGGCGTAGTGGGGGGGGTGGAAAGGGAGACAGTGATTGTGGTGGGTAGTGGGGGGGGGGTGGGATAAGGGAGACAGTGATGGGTGTGGGTCGTGGGGGGGGTGAAAGGGGGACAGTGAATGTGTGTGGGTATTGGGGGGTGGATAAGGGGGACTAGTGATGTGTTGGGGTTAGTGGGGGGGGGGTATAAGGGGGACAAGTGAGTGGTGGGTATGGGGGGGTGGATAAGGGGGACAGTGATGTGTGTGGGTAGATGGGGGGGGTGGAATAAGGGGAGACAGTGATGTGTGTGGGTAGTGGGGGGGGGGTGGATAAGGGAGACAGTGAGTGTGTGGGTAGTGGGGGGGGGGATAAGGGGGACAGATTGATGTGTGTGGTAGTGGGGTGTGGATAAGGGGGACCGTGATGTGTGTGGGTAGGGGGTGTGGAGAGGGGGACAGGATGTGTGTGGGTAGTGGGGTGGGTGGATAAGGGGGACAGTGATGTGTGTGGGGGGGTTGTGGGGGGGGGTGGGATAAGGAGAGACAGTGATTGTGTGTGGTAGTGGGGGGGGGTGGATATAAGGAGACAGTGATTCTGTTGTGGTGTGGGTAGTGGGGGGGGGTGGATTAAAGGGGGACAGTGATGTGTGTGGTAGTGGGGGGGTGTGTAGAAGGAGAACAGTGATGGTTGTGGTAGTGGGGGGGGCCGTGGAATTAAAGGGGACGTGATGTGTGTGGGTAGTGGGGGGGTGGGGGGTGGATCAAGGGAGACAGTGATGGTGAGGGTAGTGTGGGGGGGGTGGATAAGGAGGACAGTGATGTGGGTGGGTAGTGGGGTGGGGGTGGATAAGGGGGGACAGTGATGTGTGTGGGGCGGTAGTGGGGGGGGGGTGGATAAGGGAGACAGTGATGTGTGTGGGTAGTCGGGGGGTGGATTAAGGGAGACCGGATGTGTGTGGGTAGTGGGGGGGGGGGTGGATAAGGGGGACAGTGATGTGTGTGCACCATCGCTCCCCCTTTTTGCTCCTGACCCACTTTGTTTGCTGTCTGCAGCTCAGGATCAATGTGATGCATTTTTTCAAATTTATTTCTGACTGTGTTTGTGCAGGTCAGAGCTCCGATGGTTCTGGTATTCCCAGCCCTGCCCACACTGTGCGAATGGGACTGGAGATGTGTTTTTCAGGCTGAGTGTGTATGAGAGACCCTGAAAGCCGGTTTCCAAGTCGGATTTACATTACACCCAGATTCAGCACGTAGAGTGAAAATGGTAAAAGTGGACCTTGTGTGTGGACCATCTACAAGATGCTCTGCAGCATCTCATCAAAGTTCTTTAAGCAGAACCTTCTAAACCCACAATCTTTACCATCTAGAAGGACAAGGGCAGCAGATACCTGGGTACACCCCCACCGGGAGGTTCCCCTCCACATTACTCACCATCCTGACTTGGAAATATCTCACTGTTTCCTCACTGTCACTGGGTCAAAATCCTGCAACTCTGTCCCTAACAGCACTGTGGGTGTACCTACATCTCAGCAACTGCAGCGGGTTCAAGAAGGCAGCTCACCACCACCTTCTCAAGGAGTAATTAGGGATGGGTAATAAATGCCAGCAGCCAGCAATGGCCACATCCGGAGTTATTGTTAAAAAATGGATATAGGAATCCAGAGTGAATTTATAAGGTGAGTCAAGTTGTGTAAAGTAAACATACCAGATTAATATTTATACAGAGTGAAGAAAGAGGCAATTGCCATCACGGGGGGTGAACACAGCAGTGTAAGAGTGTCACACTGTGCTGGATTTGAAGAGATGTCTGATATTGGATTGCATTTAGAGGATTCCAGCTGAGTGGAATGACATTGGAAGGAGAGTAAAGGATGTGAGTGCATTCAGCAGAGAGGCAGCCAGAGAGTGACAGCAATAAGTAACTTGTTTTCTTTGGGTTAGCAGGATAGCTGTTCTGTATTTAATATTTGATCAATGTTGATGTTTATTTGTTAAAATACAAGTCATAAAATGTTAGATCTGATTCTGTGGTTATTCCTGTCGGGAATTTGGGATTTAATTTCTTTTTAAAAGTTACCATTCTCTACATGAATTGTAACAAACTGGGGGGTTAATCCAAGATGAAAGCCCAAAGATTGTGGAGAAGGTGCAGTTGAGTTTTCATTGAAAATATAACATGGTTACATCGATTATTCCGGTTTTTCTGCATATAGAAGGCCAATCTGTCTGTTAGAGGTTGCAAGAATTCACAAAGGTCAAACCCAATCCATCACACAAACCAGCCTCCCATCCATTGACTCTGTCTACACTTCCTGCTGCCTCGGGAAAAGCAGCCCAGCATAATTAAGGACCCCACGCACCCCGGACATTCTCTCTTCCACCTTCTTCCATCAGGAAAAAGATTACAAAAGTCTGAGGTCATGTACCAACTGACACAAAAATAGCTTCTTCCCTGCTGCTTCAGACTCTTGAATACGCTTGCCTTGCATTAAGTTGATCTTTCCCTGCACCCTCGCTGTGACTGTAACACTACATTCTGTACCCTCTCCTTTCTTTCTCTATGAACAGTATACTTTGTCTATACAGCACACAAGAAACAATACTTTTCACCGTGACAATAATAAATCAAACAAATCAACTCAAATCACTTTGAAACATGCGGCAGATAAGTTAAAGATGGACCTGAAAGTAGGGGCTAAAAGGCACAGAATGTTAACACCAGAATACTGAGTCAGAAAAGGGTGGTTGCATTAGCACTTGAGTAGAGTTAGCTAGAATTCAGTTACAAAATGGAAAGGTTTTCAATGTAGCCCTGATAGTGAGGCATGACATAATGGCAATAGTGAAAAAGAATCTTAATTCCAAAAAATCAGAATAAAGAATCAGCATGGTGAAGATTACATCAGAACTCTTCACTCACTTGACAAAGGACCAGCTTTCCAAAAGCTGATGGTGTTTACTACCAAATAAACCTGTTGGACTTTAATCTGGTGTCGTGAGACTTCTTACAGAGATTCAGAACAGCAAAGGTCAGAAAAATGTAGTTTAGAGGCTCCCCTAAACAATAGTTATACTTTTGGAAACAGCATTAAACAAGAAAACACTGAAGCTTGCAACAAAATCAAAGTTACATTTATTAGTGACACAAATGGGCTTACATTAACACTGCAATGAAGTTACTGTGAAAATCCCCTAGTTGTCATATTTCAACACCTGTTCAGGTACACAGAGGGAGAATTTATCATGGCCAATGTATCTAAAAACCTGAGTACCGGAAGGAAACCCACACCAACACGAGGAGAACATGCAGACTCTGCTCAGACAGAGACCAGAGCCGGGAATCAAAGCAGTCATGATGTGGAGATGCCGGCGTTGGACTGGGGTAAACACAGTAAGAAGTCTGACAACACCAGGTTTAAATCCAACCGATTTATTTGATAGTAAACTCGCAAGCTTTCGAGGCTGTCTCTTTGCCAGGTGAATGGAGTGTTCTGGCCAGATCCTGAACTATTAAATAAATCGGTTGGACTTAACCCTGGTGTCAGGCTTCTTACCGAGAATCAAATCAGTCCCTGGCTCTGTGAAATAAGAGTTGTGTGGAATTTTAATCTTTACATTGATTTGGACCAATCAGATTGATAAAGGTGTTCTGGAAGCTGTATTTGTGGAATGTCTTTGTGACGGTTTCCATGAGCAGCACATCATGGAATAGCCAGGGGCAAAACAACCTTACAGCTTATATTGTGCAATGAAGCTGGTTAATTATTAATGTCACAGTAAATAACTCACTAGGAGATAGTGATTATAATACTAATGAATTCCACCTGAAGTTTGAAAGTGACATACTCTGATCTTCAACTTAACAAAAGCTAATTACACAGGTCTGAGAAGAGAGCCAGATAAAATCAACTGGATCCACACAATCAGCCTGTCCAAATTACACTGAAGCATCTCTGCCCTCCTCACAGCTCACCCTCCCACCCAACTTAAAATCATCTGCAAATTTGGAGATAATACATTCAATTCCCTCTTCCAAGTCATTAATATCTAATGTAAACAGTTGGGGTCCTAGCACAGATCCCTGAGGAACCCCACTAGTCACTGACTGCCAATCAGAAAAAGACCCATTTATGCCAACTCTTTGCTTCCTATCTGTTAACCAGCTTTCTATCCATCTTGAGACATTACATACAATTCTGTGTGTTTTAACTTTACATAGTAGTCTGTTAGATGAGACATTGTCAAAAGCCTTCTCAAAGTCTAAATAAATCACATCCACCAGTTCTCCTCAGTCAATTCTATTAGTTATATCCTCAAAGAATTCCAATAGATTTATCAAGCATGATTTCCCTGTTGTAAATCCACACTGACTTTGTCTGATTATCCCACTGCCTTCCCAATGCAAAGTTATAAAATCCTTGATAATGGACTCTGGCAACTTCCCCAGTACCGACTAGGGAAGTTTCCTGTTTCCAAGTGGACTTACTTCCAACTTATTTCCAAGTAGAAATAAATCCGTCTCAAAGAATCCTCTCCAATAATTTCCCTACCACTGATGTAAGTCTCACTGGCCTGTAATTACCTGGATTATTCTTGCTACCATTCTTAAACAAAGAAACAACATTGACTATTCTCCAATCCTCTGGGACCTCCCCTGCAGCCAGTGAGGATACAAAAATTTCTCACAAGGCCCCAGCAATTTCCTTCCTGGCCTCTCCCTGAAAGAAGTCTACAAGATTATGACAGGCATGGACAGAGTGGAAGAGTCAGGGGCACAGGTTTAAGGTGTGAGGGGCAAAGTTTAAAGGAAATGTTCGAGGCAGATTTTTAACACAGAGGGTGGTGGGTGCTTGGAACTCGTTGTGGGGGGAAGTAGTGGAAGTGAATACAGTAATGTCTTTCAAGGGACATCTTGACAAATCCATGAATAGGATGGGAATAGAGGGATATGGTCCCTGGAAGGGGAGGGGGGTTTAGTTAAGCTGGGCAGCATGGTCAGTGCGGGTTTGGAGGGCCAAAGGGCCTCCTGTGCTGTAATTTTCTTTGTTCTTTGTTCAACATTACGTTCACTGGTCTGTAGTTCCCTGTTTTCTCTCATCCTCCCTTTTTGGATAGCAGGCTTACATTAGTTACCCTCCAATCTATAGGAACCAGTCCAGAGTCCAATGAATTTTGGAAAATAACCATCAATAGATTTATTATTTCCAGAACCACTTCCTTCAGTGATCTGGCATGAAGATTATCAAGACCTGGAGGTTTATCCACCTTTAATCCCATCAATTTCCCCAAAACCATTTCTCTACTAATGCTGATTTCCTTCAGCTCCTCACTAAAACATATTTCTTTCAGAACAGGGAATCAAAGTGAAGTGACTGGGAGAGAGGAGGTTAGCTCACAAGTAGAAAGAGGTTGTTGACAGTGTGAGAGGGAGGATAGGAAGGTGATGGAAAAGGGGAGCACTCAGGCTGAAGGTTTGAGATGTGTCAATTTTAACACTAGGAGTGTTGTTAACAAAATAGATGAGCTTAGAGTGTGGATTGCTACGTGGGATTGTGATGTGGTGGCCATTACAGAGACTTGGATGTCTCAGGGACAGGACTGGGTACTACAGGTGCCGGGATTCAGATGTTTCAGGAAGGATAGGCAGGGGGGGCAAAAGAGGAGATGGTGTGGCACTGTTGATCAGGGACAGAGTCATGGCTGTAGAGAAGGTGGATGACGTGGAGAGATTGTCTACGGAGTCACTGTGGGTGGAAGTTAGGAACAGCAAGAGGTCGGTAACTTTACTGGGTGTATTCTATAGGCCGCCCAATAGTAACAGGGATGTTGAGGTGCAGATAGGGAAACAGATCCTAGAAAGATGTAGAAGTAACAGAGTTGTCATGATGGGAGATTTTAATTTCCCAAATATCGACTGGAATATCCCCAGGGTAAGGGGTTTAGATGGGGAAGAGTTTGTTAGGTGTGTTCAGGAGGGTTTCCTGACACAGTATGTGGATAAGCCTAAAAGAGGAGAGGCTGTACTTGATTTGCTATTGGGTAATGAACCTGGACAGGTGAAAGATCTCTCAGTGTGAGAGCATTTTGGGAATAGTGATCATAACTCTATCTCCTTTACACTAGCATTGGAGAGAGATAGGATCAGACAAGCTAGGAAAATGTTTATCTGGAGTAAGGGGAATTATGAAGCAAGAAATTAGAGGCATAAATTGGAAGGAGGTTTTCTCAGGGAAATGTACAGAAGTAACGTGGCAGATTTTCAAGGAATATTAGTCTGGAATTCTGCACAACAACATTCCGATGAGACAGGGAATTTTTGGTAGGTTACAGGAACCATGGCGCACGAAGATTGTAATGATTCTAGTCAAAAAGAAAAGTGTACAAAAGGTTCAGGGAACGAGGTAATGTTAGGGATTTAAGGCGTATACGACTTGTAGGAAGGAACTTAAGAAGGAAATTAGGAGAGCCAGAAGGGATCATGAGAAGACCTTGGCAGGTAAGATTAAGGAGAATCCTAAGGCCTTCTACAAATATGTGAACAGCAAAAGGATGAAGTGTAAAGGAATAGCACCTATCAAATGTGAAGTTTGTATGGAACCAGTAGAAAAAGCAGAGGTACTTAATGAATACTTTACTTCAGAAAATAATTTTGGTGGTTGTAGTGCAGGTTTGCAGTGGACTGAAAAGATTGAGTATGTAGACATTAAGAAAGAGGATGTGTTGGAGCTTTTGAAAAGCATCAAGTTAGATAAGTTGCTGGGACCGGATGGGATGTACACCAGGTTACTGTGGGAGGCCCCTGATGATGATCTTTGCATCATCAATGGAGACAGGAGAGGTTTCAGAGGATTGGAGTATTGTGGATGTGGATCCCCTATTCAAAAAAGGGAGTAGGAACAGCCCAGGAAATTATCGATCAGTGAGTCTAACCTCAGAGGTTGGTTAAGTTGATGGAAAAGATTGGTTGGATTTAAAATTGGTGTTGTCAGACCTCTTACAAAGATCCTGAGAGACAGGATTTATGAACATTTGGAGAGGTGTTGTATGATCAAAAATAGTCAACACAGCTTTGTCAAGGGCAGATCGTGCCTTACAAGCCTGGTTGAGTTTTTTGAAAATGTGACTAAACACATTGAAGAAGGAAGAGCGATGGATGTGGTTTATATGGACTTCAGCAAGGTGTTTGATAAGGTCCCCCATGCAAGGCTTATTCAGAAGGTGAGAGGGTATGGGATCCAAGGGGTTTTGGCCTTGTGGATCCAGAACTGGCTTGCCGGCAGAAGGCAGAGAGTAGTTGTGGATGAGTCTTCTGCATGGAGGTCGGTCACCAGTGGAGTGCCCCAGGGATCTGTTCTGGGACCCTTGCTGTTTGTGATTTTTATAAATGACCTGGATGAGGAAGTGGAGGGATGGGTTAGTAAGTTCGCCGACGATACAAAGGTTGGAGATGTTGTGGATAGTCTGGAGGGATGTCTGAAGTTGCAGCATGACATAGATAGAACATAGAATGCTATAGCACAAACAAGCCCTTTGGCCCACAAATTGCGATGATCATACCTATACCTACCAGGCCCATTTAGTCCCATGTACTCATCCAGAAGTCCTTTAAAAGACCCCAGTGAGTTTGTCTCTACCACTACTCACAGCAGCCAATTCCACTCATCCACCACCCTCTGAGTGAAAAACTTACCCCTAACATCTCCTCTGTACTTGCCCCCCAGCACCTTAAATCTGTGTCCTCTCATAGCGACCATTTCAGCCCTGGGAAATAGCGTCCGAGAATCCACCCTATCTATTCCTCTCAACATTTTATAAACCTCTATCAAATCACCTCTCAATCTTCATCTCTCCAGGGAGAGGAGACCTAGCTCCCTCAACCTATCTTCATAAGGCATGCCTCCCAATCCAGGCAACATCCTTGTAAATCTCCTCTGTACCTCTCAGTAGCTTCCACATCCTTCCTGTAGTGAGGCGACCAGAACTGCGCACAGTACTCCAAGTGGGGTTTGACAAGGATCTTATAAAGTTGCAGCATTACCTCCTGACTCCTAAATTCAATCCCTCGATTAATGAGGCCAATACACCATACACCTTCTTGACCACATCCTCCACCTGAATGCAAGACTGAGCAGAGAAGTGGCAGATGGACTTCAACCCAGATAAATGTGTGGTGATTCATTTTGGCAGGTCAAAAGGGATGACGGATTATAATATTAAGGGTAAGACTCTTGGCAGCGTGGAAGATCAGAAGGATCTTGGGATCCGGGTTCATAAGATACTCAAATTACAGAACACTTTCATAACTAGTAGTAACTCTACCTTTGGCCAGAGATTTTAATGACATTATCACCATGGACCTTAAGATCTGGAATAAAGCAAACAATATATTTATTTTGCACTTATAGACTTAGTGATCAGATTTAGTCAATCAACCGATGTCTGTAGTAAATAAAAGAGAATAATCCTGGATTAAATCATGGAAAAATGGATAGAACATAGAACATAGAACATAGAACATTACAGCGCAGAACAGGCCCTTCGGCCTTCGATGTTGTGCCGACCAATATAAAAAGCAATGACCCTCCAAACTAAACCATTCCCTTCTCTTCCATATACTTATCAACTAACCTCTTACACGCCACCAAACTTGGCGCATCTACAACTGCTGCAGGCAGGGCATTCCACTCCCGAACCACCCTTTGAGTAAAGAACCTGCCTCTGATATCCGTCCTATAACTATCACCCCTTAATTTAAAGCTGTGTCCCCTCGTGCTAGCTTTTTCCATCTAGGAAAAAGGCTATCACTGTCCACCCTATCTAAACCTCTAATCATCTTATATGTTTCGATAAGGTCTCCTCTTAGCCGCCTCCTTTCTAACGAAAACAACCTCAAATTCCTCAGCCTCTCCTCATAAGACCTGCCCTCCATACCAGGCAACATCCTGGTAAACCTCCTCGGTACCCTCTCCAATGCCTCCACATCTTTCTTATAATGTGGGGACCAGAACTGCACACAATACTCCAAGTGCGGCCGCACTAGAGTTTTGTACAGTAGGATAGGGACAGAAATGTGGCCACGGGCAAAGTTCCTGACAGACAATGGCAGGGAATTTGCTAATGATAAGTTTCAGAACATGTGTGAAAAGATGAATACAATAGCCATGAATACAGCTGTGGAATGCACAGTTAGCAACGGGCTGTGGGAGAGAAACCTTGCGGTAATAGAGGACATGCTCCAGGAAATTTTGGCAGATAGGCCAAGACGCAAGTTAAGTTCAGCTTTAGCCTGAATGGTACATGTAAAGAATTTGTAGCAGATGGTTGGGGGCTACAGTCCCTATCAATCAGGGTTTGGTGGGAATCGTAACATTTCATCCATTCTGAATGACCAGCCTCTGACTTGGGAAGGTTCGACAATTCACTCCGCCTTTTCTCAGCATTTAAATGCATTGCAAACAAGGAGCAAAGTATTTCTGGAAGCAGAAATCCCTGAAAGAATTCAAAGAGCTTTAAGATACAGCCATCAAATTCCGATACAAGGAAACATGGTATACTGTGAGAGAGACAATTTGAAGTGAACGGAAAGGCACAGGGAAGGTTATAGAATCAGATGGCAAAACAATTGTTTCGTAACATGGAAATCAGTCTGTTACATTCACCAAGGGCATTGGGTACAGGTTACAAACATGCAGATTTAGAAAGAACAGATAAACATGATGAGGAACCAGGGTAATCTGAAATTCAGGTGTTACAGAATTCTGAGGACCAATTGGCTGACAGAGACAGGGTATCCATACAGGAACACAATATTCCTCATCAACAAGAACAGGTCACTTTTCCGAAAGGACAACTGTCGAAAGTCGGTACAAAGGTGATTGACTTTCCTGAAGGATCACACAATGGAAGGATGTACCTGTCATGAGTGAAGCAGGAAAAGCCACTGGAAAGTAGAAACATTGGTTGGTTGAATGTACAGAATCCGGGGGAGATGTCAGGAACACGGATTAAAAACACCAAGTTCAAAAATGAAGGGGAGAGAAACATAGATCCAATTTTACCATCAAGTTGTACCTATTTAAAGGTGCAAAAACTTAGTAAAGTTGGACCCACGGTGAGTAACAACATCTGTGCTGGGATCTGCAGTGATTCCACTTGAACAACACTTAACAATGGCCATGATCGGGACTGCACTCAAAACCGGTGTGACAGCAGTTTTAATCCATTTGCATACATTTACAATAAATAAATGGACCACACTGCAAAATTTATTGGCGCTTCCCCTTTCCCACTGGCACTGCAAATCTGAATGCATCACATCGTCACAGGGCGAACGTGTCGGATCGTCACAGAGCGAACGTATCGGATCGTCACAGAGCGAACGTATCGGATCGTCACAGAGCGAACGTATCGGATCGTCACAGAGCGAACGTATCGGATCGTCACAGAGCGAACATATAGGATCGTCACAGAGCGAACATATAGGATCGTCACAGAGCGAACGTATAGGATCGTCACAGAGCGAACGTATAGGATCGTCACAGAGCGAACGTATCGGATCGTCACAGAGCGAACATATAGGATCGTCACAGAGCGAACGTATCGGATCGTCACAGAGCGAACGTATCGGATCGTCACAGAGCGAACGTATAGGATCGTCACACAGTGAACGTATCGGATCGTCACAGAGTGAACACATCACATCGTCACAGAGCGAATATCATCGTCACAGAGCGAACAATATCGTCACAGAGCGAACGTATGGATCGTCACAGAGCGAACGTATAGGATCGTCACAGAGCGAACGTATAGGATCGTACAGAGCGAACGATCACATCGTCACAGAGCGAACGTATCGGATCGTCACAGAGCGAACGTATCGGATCGTCACAGAGCGAACGTATAGGATCGTCACAGAGCGAACGTATAGATGTAACAACTATAGGATGTCACAGAGCGAACGATCGGATCGTCACAGAGCGAACGTATCGGATCGTCACAGAGCGAACGTATAGGATCGTCACACAGTGAACGTATCGGATCGTCACAGAGTGAACACATCACATCGTCACAGAGCGAATGTATCACATCGTCACAGAGTGAACACATCACATCGTCACAGAGCGAACGTATCACATCGTCACAGAGTGAACGTATCACATCGTCACAGAGCGAACGCATCACATCGTCACAGAGTGAACGTATCACATCGTCACAGAGTGAACGTATCACATCGTCACAGAGCGAACGTATCACATCGTCACAGAGCGAACGCATCACATCGTCACAGAGCGAACGTATCACATCGTCACAGAGCGAACGTATCACATCGTCACAGAGCGAACGTATCACATCGTCACACAGTGAACGTATCGGATCGTCACAGAGTGAACGTATCACATCGTCACAGAGCGAACGTATCACATCGCACAGCGAACGATCGATCGTCACACAGAATATCATCCACAGAGTGAACACATCACATCGTCACAGAGCGAACGTATCACATCGTCACAGAGTGAACAATCACATCGTCACAGAGCGAACATCAATCGCACAGAACGATCATCGTCACAGAGCGAACGCATACATCGTCACAGAGTGAACGTATCACATCGTCACAGAGTGAACGTTCACATCGTCACAGAGCGAACGTATCACATCGTCACAGAGCGAACGCATACATCGTCACAAGCGACGTATCACATCGTCACAAGCGAACGTATCACATCGTCACAGAGCGAACGTATCACATCGTCTCACAGTGAACGTATCACATGTCACAGAGTGAACGTATCACATCGTCACAGAGCGAACGCATCACATCGTCACAGAGTGAACGTATCACATCGTCACAGAGTGAACGTATCACATCGTCACAGAGCGAACGTATCACATCGTCACAGAGCGAACGCATCACATCGTCACAGAGCGAACGTATCACATCGTCACAGAGCGAACGTATCACATCGTCACAGAGCGAACGTATCACATCGTCACAGAGTGAACGCATCACATCGTCACAGAGCGAACGTATCACATTGTCACAGAGTGAACGTATCACATCGTCACAGAGCGAACGTATCGGATCGTCACAGAGCGAACGTATCACATCGTCACAGAGTGAACACATCACATCGTCACAGAGCGAACGTATCACATCGTCACAGAGTGAACCATCACATCGTCACAGCGAACGTATCACAGTCACAGAGCAACGCATCACATTGTCACAGAGTGAACGTATCAATCGTCACAGAGCGAACGTATCACATCGTCACAGAGCGAACGTATCACATCGTCACAGAGTGAACACATCACATCGTCACAGAGCGAACGTATCACATTGTCACAGAGTGAACGTATCACATTGTCACAGAGCGAACGTATCACATTGTCACAGAGTGAACGTATCACATCGTCACAGAGCGAACGCATCGGATCGTCACAGAGCGAACGTATCACATCGTCACAGAGTGAACACATCACATCGTCACAGAGCGAACGTATCACATCGTCACAGAGTGAACGTATCACATCGTCACAGAGCGAACGCATCGGATCGTCACAGAGTGAACGTATCACATCGTCACACAGTGAACGTATCGGATCGTCACAGAGTGAACGTATCACATCGTCACAGAGTGAACGTATCACATCGTCACAGAGCGAACGCATCACATCGTCACAGAGCGAACGCATCACATCGTCACAGAGTGAACGTATCACATCGTCACAGAGCGAACGTATCACATCATCATAGAGTGAACGCATCGGATCGTCACAGAGTGAACGCATCACATCGTCACAGAGCGAACGTATCACATCGTCACAGAGTGAACACATTGGATCGTCACACAGTGAACGTATCAGATCGTCACAGAGCGAACGTATCACATCGTCACAGAGCGAACGCATCGGATCGTCACAGAGTGAACGTATCACATCGTCACACAGTGAACGTATCGGATCGTCACAGAGTGAACGTATCACATCGTCACAGAGTGAACGTATCACATCGTCACAGAGCGAACGCATCACATCGTCACAGAGCGAACGCATCACATCGTCACAGAGTGAACGTATCACATCGTCACAGAGCGAACGTATCACATCATCATAGAGTGAACGCATCGGATCGTCACAGAGTGAACGCATCACATCGTCACAGAGCGAACGTATCACATCGTCACAGAGTGAACACATTGGATCGTCACACAGTGAACGTATCGGATCGTCACAGAGCAAACGTATCACATCATCACAGAGCGAACGCATCGGACCGTCACAGACGGTCCGTCTGTGACGGACCGTCTTACTTCTGTGGTGGGCAAAGTGTTGGAGAGAATAATTAGGGATAGGATTTATAGTTATTTAGAGAGTAATGAATTGATTGGAGATAGTCAGCATGGTTTTGTGAAGGGTAGGTCATGCCTTACTAACCTCATTGAGTTTTTTGAAAAAGTGACTAAGGAGGTGGATGGGGGTAAGGCGGTTGATGTGGTATAAATGGACTTTAGTAAGGCGTTTGATAAGGTGGCCCATGGAAGACTTCTGCAGAAAATGCAGATGTATGGGATAGAGGGTGATTAGCTAATTGGTTTAGGAATTGGCTAGCAGATAGAAGACAGAGGGTGGTGGTTGATGGGAGATATTCATCGTGGAGTTCGGTGACAAGTGTGTACCTAAGGGGTCTGTTTTGGGGCCCCTGCTGTTTGTAATTTTTATAAATGATCTGGATGAGGGTATTGAAGGATGGATCAGTAAATTTGCAGATGACACTAAAGTCGGTGGAGTGGTAGATAGTGAAGAGGGGTGTTATAGTTTACAGAGTGACTTGGACAAGTTGCAGAGCTGGGCCGAGAGGTGGCAAATGGAGTTTAATGTGGAAAAGTGTGAGGTAATGCACTATGGCAGAAATAATAAATGTGTAGAGTATAGGGCAAATGGTAGGATTCTTAGTAGTCTAGATGAACAGAGGGATCTTGGTGTGTATGTGCATAGATCCCTGAAAGTAGGCAGTCAGGTCGAGAAGGTTGTTAGGAAGGCATATGGAGTCTTGGCTTTTATTGGTAGAGGGATTGAATTTCGGAGCCGCAACGTCATGTTGCAACTGTACAAAACTCTAGTGCGGCCGCACTTGGAGTATTGTGTGCAGTTCTGGTCCCCACATTATAAGAAAGATGTGGAGGCATTGGAGAGGGTACAGAGGAGGTTTACCAGGATGTTGCCTGGTATGGAGGGCAGGTCTTATGAAGAGAGGCTGAGGGATTTGAGGTTGTTTTCGTTAGAAAGGAGGCGGCTAAGAGGGGACCTTATTGAAACATATAAGATGATTAGAGGTTTAGATAGGGTGGACAAGTGATAGCCTTTTTCCTAGGATGGAGAAAGCTAGCACGAGGGGACACAGCTTTAAATTAAGGGGTGATAGTTATAGGACGGATATCAGAGGTAGGTTCTTTACCCAAAGGGTGGTTCGGGAGTGGAATGCCCTGCCTGCAGCAGTTGTAGATGCGCCAAGTTTGATGGCGTTTAAGAGGTTAGTTGATAAGTATATGGAAGAGAAGGGAATGGTTTAGTTTTGGAGGGGCATTGCTTTTTATATTGGTCGGCGCAACATCGAAGGCCGAAGGGCCTGTTCTGTGCTGTAATGTTCTATGTTCTATGTTCTATGTCACAGAGCAAACGTATCACATCGTCACAGAGCAAACGCATCACATCGTCACAGAGCGAACGCATCACATCGTCACAGAGCGAACGCATCACATCGTCACAGAGCGAACGCATCACATCGTCACAGAGCGAACGCATCACATCGTCACAGAGTGAACGTATCACATCGTCACAGAGTGAACACATCGGATCATCACAGAGTGAACGCATCACATCGCCACAGAGTGAACGCATCACATCGTCACAGAGTGAACGCATCACATCGTCACAGAGTGAACGTATCACATCGTCACAGAGTGAACACATCTGATCGTCACAGAGTGAACGCATCACATCGCCACAGAGTGAATACAAAGACAGGTGTCTAGATGGATTGACAACTGGCTTGGCAACAGGAGACAGAGGGGTGTAATGGAAAAGTCTTTTTGTAGCTGGAGATCTGCGACTAGTGGTGTGCCACAGGCTCTATACTGGGATTTCTGTTATTTGTAATATATATATAAATTATTTGGAAGAGGGAGTAACTGGCGTGATGAGCAAGTTTGTGGATGACATAAAGATGGTTGGACTTGTTGATTGTGATGAACATTGTCTGACAATAAAGCAGGATATAGATAGGCTGGTAAATTGGGCAGAGAAATGGCAGATGGAATTTAATCCAGATAAATTGTAAGGTTTATAAAATGTAGGTTTATAAAATGTTGAGAGAAATAGATAGGGTGGATTCTCAGAGACTATTTCCCCGAGCTGAAATGGTCACTACGAGAGGACACAGATTTAGCAAGTACAGAGGGGATGTTAGGGGTAAGTTTTTCACTCAGAGGGTGGTGAGTGAATCGAATCGGCTGCCGTCGGTGGTGGAGGCGAACTCGCTGGGGTCTTTTAAAAGACTTCTGGATGAGTACATGGGATCTAATGGGATAGGGGGTTATAGATAGATCTGTGGCTTGGTAGGTATAGATGTGATTGGCACAACTCATGGGCCGAAGGGCCTGTTTGTGCTGTATTGTTCTATGTTCTATGTTCTAAATATGTGGTGATACATTTTGGAAGGAATAATGTAGGGGGGGAGTTATGCAATAAATGGTAGGCCTATTGAGGGTATAGAAATGCAGAGGGACCAAGATGTGCAAGTTCACAAGTCCTTGAAGGTGGCAGCACAGGTGGAGAAGGTGACGAAAAAGGCTTATGGTATGCTTGCCTTTATAGGAAGGGGTATAGAGTATAAAAGCTAGCGTCTAATGTTGCAGTTGTATAGAACGTTGGTTAGACCCCGCATTTGGAGTACTGCATCCAGTTCTGGTCACTGTTCTACCGGAAGGACATGGAGACCCTGGAGAGAGTGCAGAGGAGATTTACTAGGATGCTGCCTGGTGTGGAAGGTTTTAGCTATGAGGAGAGATTGAGCAAATTGGGGCTGTTCTCCTTGGAAAGATGGAAAATGAGGGGAGATGTAATAGAGGTGTATAAGATTATGAAGAGTATGGATAGAGTAAACAGTGGGAAGCTTTTTCCCGGGTTGGATACAAAAATCACAAGGAGCCACGAGCTTAGGGTGAGAGGGGGAAGGTATTATTCGGATGTTAGAGGAAGATTTTTCACGCAGAGGATTGTGGGAGCCTGGAATGCACAGCCAAGTAGGATGGTGGAGGCAGGCACGTTAAAGTTGTTTAAAGTTTACCTAGCTAGGCACACAAGCAGACTAGAGATGGAGGGATATAAAAGACTGTTCTAAATAAGAATCAAGAGCCTCAAGACGTTCCTGGGAATCAATAGATTCCTATGAGCCGTCCAACATATTCGATGGCTCACCTGTCTTATGTTTGAGCTTCTGGGGATCTTCTGTGAATGCCTGTATAGGCTGTTGAATGTTTGTTGATGTCTTTTTTTACATCCACAGGTGATTCAGTCCACCTTGTTGGCCAACAAGGAGCGTACATGCGGTGGGTTGTGCGAGGGCTGCTCTTGGATGTTGCTTCGAGAGTTGCCTAGTGCTTCACATTATTAGTGTGCACTTAAACTGGACCAACTGACGGGCAACACGACAGCTCAGTGACTATCGCTGTTTGCTGTGCAGATACATGGACCTGAGTCAGATATCCAACTTGGATTGGTGTCTGTGGGAGTTTGCACATTCTCCCCGTGCTTGCGTGGGTTTTCTCCAGCTGCTCTGGTTTCCTCCCACACCCTAAAAACATGCTTTTAGGCTGAATGGTGTTAACAAATTGTCCCTAAATTAGACCTCCCTTAATCTGGCACACATAAAATTTTCTAAATTTGCACACCTTTATTGTAGAGTCCAAGAGGCGTAGGCAAAAGTCACAGGTAGAAGGAGGATTGGAATGAGGCACTCACTGAATGTTAAAATGGGCAGCAAGGGCTTGTAGGGCGGAAGGGCCTGTTTCCTGTGCTGTGTTGTTCTTTGTTCTTTGAACGTATCAGATTGTCACAGAGTGAATAAAATTGAATCTCGAGTGAAGAGGAAGAAGGAGGCTTATGTAAAGATGAGACGTGAAGGCTCAGTTAGGGCACTGGACAGTTATAAATTAGCCAGGAAGGAGCTAAAGATAAAGTTAAGAAGAGCTAGAAGAGGACATGAGAAGACTTTGGCGGATAGGATCAAGGAGAACCCTAAAGCTTTTTATAGGTATGTCAAGTTGTGCTTGTAGCCTGAAGAGATAGAAGAGGCATTGAATAAGTATTTTTCGTCAGTATTCATGCAAGAAAACATCAGTGTAGTCGAGGAGAATACTGAGGTAAGGGTTGTAGACTAGACAGGATTGAGGTACAAAAGGATGACGTGTTAGCTATTCTTGAGAATATGAAAATAGATAAATCCCCTAGGCCAGATGGGATTTATCCCACGTTACTCTGGGAGGCTAGAGAGCAGATTGCAGAGCTTTTGGCTTTGATCTTCATGTCGTCATTGGCTACACGTGTAGTGCCGGAAGACTGGAGGATGGCAAATGTTGTCCCCTTGTTTAAGAAGGGGAGCAGAGACCATCCTGCAAATTATAGACCAATGGGTCTTACATCCGTAGTGGAGAAAGTTTTGGAAAGAATTATAAGGGATAGGATTTATAGTCATTTAGAAAGAAATGAATTAATTAGGGATAGAACATAGAACATGGAACATTGCAGCGCAGAACAGGCCCTTTGGCCTTCGATGTTGCCCCGACCAATTAGGAAAAAGCAATGACCCTCTAACCTAAACCATTCCCTTTTCATCCATAAACTTATCTACTAACTTCTTAAACGCCACCAAACTTGACACATCTACAGCTGCCGCAGGCAGGGCATTCCATACCCTTACCACTCTCTGGGTAAAGAATCTACCTCTGACATCCGTCCTATAACTACCACCCCTTAATTTAAAGCTATGTCCCCTCGTGCTAGCTTTCTCCATCCTAGGAAAAAGGCTATCACTGTCCACCCTATCTAAACCTCTAATCATCTTATATGTTTCAATAAGGTCTCCTTTTAGCCACCTTCTTTCTAACGAAAACAACCTTAAATCCCTCAGCCTCTCTTCATAAGACCTGCCCTCCATACCAGGCAACATCCTGGTAAACCTCCTCTGTACCCTCTCCAATACCTCCACATCTTTCTTATAGTGTGGGGACCAGAACTGCACACAATACTCCAAGTGCGGCCGCACTAGAGTTTTGTACAGTTGCAACATGACGTTGCGGCTCCGAAATTCAATCCCCCTACCAATAAAAGCTAAGACTCCGTATGCCTTCTTAACAACCTTATCGACTTGACTGCCTACTTTCAGGGATCTATGCACAAATACACCAAGATCCCTCTGTTCATCAACACTATTAAGAATCCTACCATTAGCCCTATACTTTACACATTTATTATTCCTGCCAAAGTGAATTACCTCACACTTTTCCACATTAAACTCCATTTGCCACCTCTCGGCCCAGCTCTGCAACTTGTCCAAGTCTTTCTGCAAACTATAACACCCCTCTTCACTATCTACACTCCTCTGACTTTGGTGTCATCCGCAAATTTACTAATCCATCCTTCAATACCCTCATCCAGATCATTTATAAAAATTACAAACAGCAGGAGCCCCAAAACAGACCCCTGAGGTACACCACTTGTAACCGAACTCCAAGATGAATATCTCCCATCAACCGCCACCCTCTGTCTTCTATCTGCTAGCCAATTCCTAATCCAATTAGCTAAATCACCCTCAATCCCATACATCTGCATTTTCTGCAGAAGCCTTTCATGGGCCACCTTATCGAACGCCTTACTAAAGTCCATATATACCACATCAACTGCCTTACCCCCATCCACCTCTTTGGTCACTTTTTCAAAAAACTCAATAAGGTTAGTAACGCACGACCTACCCTTCACAAAACCATGCTGACTATCCCCAATCAATTCATTTCTCTCTAAATAACTATAAATCCTATCCCTAATAATTCTTTCCAACAGTCAACATGGATTTGTGAAGGGAAGATTGTGCCTCACAAACCTTATTGAGCTTTTTGAGGAGGTGACCAAAGAGCTGGATAAGGGTAAGGCAGTTGATGTGGTGTATATGGATTTTAGCAAAGCGTTTGATAAGGTTACCCATTGGAAGACTACTGTAGAAAATGCAGATGCATGGGATTGAAGGTGATTTAGCAATTTGGATTAGGAATTGGCTAGCTGATAGAAGACAGAGGGTGATGGTTGATGGGATATATTCAACCTGGAGTTTAGTTACAAGTGGTGTACCTCAGGGATCTGTTTTGGGGCCACTGCTGTTTGTTGTTTTTATAAATGACCTGAATGAGGCGTAGAGGGATGGGTTAGTAAATTTGCTGATGACACCAAAGTCGGAGGAGTTGTAGTCAGTAAGGATGGATGTTACAGTTTGCAGAGGGACGTAGATAAGCTGCAGAGCTGGGTGGAGAGATGGCAAATGGAGTTTAACATGGAAAAGTGTGACGTGATTCACTTTGGTAAGAGTAACAGGAGAACAGAATATCGAGCTAATGGTAGGACTCTTAGTAGTGTAGATAGAACATAGAACATAGAACACTACAGCACAAACAGGCCCTTCGGCCCACAAGTTGTGCCGAACACATCAAAAACCTACCCAGCCATAGACCTATCTATAACCCCCAATCCCATTGGATCCCATATACTCATCCAGAAGTCTTTTAAAAGACCCCAGCGAGTTCGCCTCGACCACCACCGACGGCAGCCGATTCCATTCACTCACCACCCTCTGAGTGAAAAAACTTTCCCCTAGCATCCCCTCTGTACTTGCTTCCCTGCACCTTAAATCTGTGCCCTCTCGTCGCGACCATTTCAGCCCTGGGAAATAGTCTCTGAGAGTCCACCCTATCTATTCCTCTCAACATCTTGTAAACTTCTATCAGGTCGCCTCTCAACCTTCATCTCTCCAGGGAAAACAGTCCCAGCTCCCTCAACCTGTCTTCATAAGGCATGCCTCCCAATCCATGCGACATCCTTGTAAATCTCCTCTGCATCCTTTCAATAGCTTCCACGTCCTTCCTATAGTGAGGCAACCAGAACTGTGCACAGTACTCCAAGTGTGGTCTGACAAGGGTCCTATAAAGCTGCAGCATTACCTCCTGACTCCTGAACTCAATCCCTCGATGAATGAAGGCAAATGATGAGCAGAGATGTCTCGGTGTACAGGTGCATAGATCTCTGAAAGTTGGTACTCAATTTGATAAGGTTGTTAAGAAGGCATATAGTGTGTTAGCATTTATTGATAGAGGAATTGAATTTTGGAGCCGTGAGGTCATGTTGAACATAGAACATAGAACAATACAGCACAAATAGGCCCTTCGGCCCACGAGTTGCACCAATCACATCTACCAATCCACAGACCTATCTATAACCCCCTATCCTATTCTTTTCTATATACTCATCCAGAAGTCTCTTAAAAGACCCCAGTGAGTTTGCCTCAACAACTTCCGACGGCAGCCGATTCCATTCACTCACCACCCTCTGAGTGAAAAACCTACCCCTAACATCTCCTCTGTATTTGCTTCCCTGCACCTTAAATCTGTGTCCTCTCGTAGTGACCATTTCAGCTCAGGGAAATAGTCTCTGAGAGTCCACCCTATCTATTCCTCTCAACATTTTATAAACCTCTATCAGGTCACCTCTCAACTTACGTCTCTCCAGTGAGAAGAGTCCCAGCTCCCTCAACCTATCTTCATAAGGCCTGCCTCCCAATCCAGGCAGCATCCTTGTAAATCTCCTCTGAACCCTCTCAATAGCCTCTACATCCTTCCTATAGTGAGGCGACCAGAACTGCGCACAATACTCCAACTGGGGTCTGACAATGGTCTTATAGAGTTGCAACTGTACAAAACTCTGGTGCGGCCGCACTTGGAGTATTGTGTACAGTTTTGGTCCCCACATTATAAGAAAGATGTGGAGGCATTGGGAAGGGTACAGAGAAAGTTTACCAGGATGTTGCCTGGTATGGAGGGAAGGTCTTTTGAGGAAAGGCTGAAGGAGTTGAGGTTATTCTCATTAGAGAAAAGAAGGTTAAGAGGTGACTTAATTGAGGCATATAAGATGATCAGTGGGTTAGACAGGGTGGATAGTGACAGCCTTTTTCCTCGGATGGAGATGGCTAACATGAGGAAACATAGCTCTAAATTGAGTGGTGATAATCATAGGACGGATGTCAGAGGTGGGTTCTTTACTCAGAGGGTAGTAAGGGTGTGGAATGCCCTGCCTGCAGCAGTTGTGGAGTCATCAAGTTTAAGGGTGTTCAAATGGTCAGTGGAAAGGCATATGGATAGCATTGGAATAGTTTAGGTTAGAGGGTCATTAGATTGGTTTCACTGGTCGGCGCAACATCGAGGGCCAAAGGGCTTGTACTGTGCTGTAATGTTCTATGTTCTACGTTCTAATGTATCGGATCGTCACAGAGCGAACGCATCGGATCGTCACAGAGCGAACGCATCGGATCGTCACAGAGCAAACGCATCGGATCGTCACAGAGCGAACGCATCGGATCGTCACAGAGCGAACGCATCGGATCGTCACAGAGCGAACGCATCGGATCGTCACAGAGCGAACGCATCGGATCGTTGCTGTTTATTGCCAGAATTCGGCTTCCGTTCATGTCAGCGGCATCTTATAATCCTATCTATGATTCGCTCCTGGCACATTATTTCCACTGGCAGTGTTTCTATTCAGCGGGAAACCCGCTGTACCCAGCAGATTCCACCCCAAGAAGAGGAACACGGCTGCCACCATGAGGCAGTGTGCCGAGGGGGAGGCAGATCTCACCCACGTAGCTTCATCCTTTCACACATACCAAATATTTCCAAATGATATTATCCAACTTGATGAAAACATTCGATTCTGAGTGTCAGACAGAATGAGTATCTCACCCAAGTACAATCTCACTGAGTCAATCTCTCAAGGCTGAGATTAACATGGGAACATTATTTCCATACAATGTGATGTGGTGCATTGATCAGATTGATAATAGCACTCCGATTTGATAGGATGAGGATATAAGCTTTCCACATTGAATCCAGTGGATTGATGTGGTGACACTGAGTGAGTTTTGAAAGTGAGATATTCACACAGAGAATCTGTCAGATTGACCCTGTCAAACAGGGTGAACTGTTCAGGTTGACACAGTCAGAGTGGAGACACTGATTTCTACACTAACACAGAGTGATTATCAGATTAATACATTCACATCAACTGAATATATCACTTTAATACAATTCATCAGACTGAATACATCCTGATGGAAATCCTAGATTCCTGGAATCTCATTTGGTTGGAAAATGTGTATTTTCCTGTTGGTTTTTTGCACTTTTCTGTGTTTTTTTTTGTGAGCACTACGGCACGCGGCAACCAGGTGGCAGAATGTGCGTTATTATCTGCAGCTGGAGTGAATAATGGAAGGATATTCAGCACCCAACATCACCAGCCTCTCGCTGCCTCATTGCCCCATCAACTGGCAACAAGACTTTCCTCATAACGAGACACAGAGTCTCAATCTGTAACCTTCTCCTACCTGACCCTGCACTCCCCAGACAGTGAGGGCAAACATCCCTTAACCCTTTCCTCAATCCTAACCCTCAGCAGACACTTGGCCTCTCGCATTGTAGGTGACAGATTGCACAGAAGTTGCTGTATTCAGTACTTTCCAGGAGCTGTTCAGGATTTGTAGGAGCTGCCTGTGTTTTAAGATTCGAATATAGTTACCTCACACTCCCACCATTCACTGCCCCTTTATTTGAAACAATTTGAAGCACTCTCTGGGAAAGTCAGAGGAATTCATCGAACCTTTGGCTGATTCCTGGTCTCTCAAGGCCACAGTCTTTAAGCTGGCCCCTTCCTCAGCAAAGCTAGGTAGAATTCTATCCCGAGGAGAAACAATGATTGTCGATGCGAGAGGAGGATTTGGGAAGCAATTTATCTGAAGGGTTAAATTAAAGTCAGACTTACCACCGAGAAGTTGTGAGCTGAGCAGTTGGAGCCACTGAAGTTACAGTTTTTTAACATCTCCTCGATCTGGTGACCAGTCCTGTTGAAGATGTCCATCATGTCGGCATCAGGATAACCCTGGCTCGCTACCGTGTGGGCATCCTTACTCTTGGGAGGTAATCCCGTCATATTGGCGAGGTGGTGGATGTCTGCATCAGTTAAAGCCGTGTGTCGGAACCTGTTCATGTTACAGATGGTGATGGCGGGAAAGGGGATCTCATGGTCAGAATCTTCGTCCAGGGCTGTCACGTGGTGGTGCTCGAGGTAGTACATGGTGCAGGTCACCACATGGTAGAGGAAGAACAGCAGCGAGCAGAGGAAAGCCAGCGCCCAGAGGCTCTGCTTCACCCCGCAGCCTCCCGGAACAAAGATATGGTTAATACCATGCAAGGAGCAGGTATCAGCAAAGGTGACCAGGTCAGTCGCACTCGACTGACAGCCTTCTTCGATCAAACTCTTCTTGTCGCATTCCACCGTCCCCTTCTGTTTCTCATCATCCTCCGAAAATGCAATTTTGCAAACGATTTCAATCGGCATCTGGGTTGTGTGTTCAGATGCCCCGTACAGCAGCTATACCAGAGTCAGAGCAGCAGACTGGCTGTGTGACAGAACTTACTGAGAGAGCGAGAGAGAGGAAGAGAGGGAGAGAGGGAGAGAGAGAGAGAGAGAGGGAGAGGGAGAGAGGGGGAGACAGAGGGAGACAGAGAGAAAAAAGGAAAGAAAAAGAGGGGGAGCGATACAGACAGAGAGAAAGCAAGCTAGAAATCAGCTCACTGAAGACTGTTTCGACTTCCTGTCTCTGCTTGCTATTTGATGAGTCTGCTCTGTGCTGCTTATCAGCAGTAATACAGCTGTCAGGAAGCGCACTCCTCTATACACTAGCGTATAAAATGCAGCGTTTACACAGTGCTAATAGAACTCAGGGCTGCTTAATAATTCATGAGGGAACCCGTCATCATCACCCTTTTCTTCTGCTCTGATGCTGCAACTTTGAAGCCACTTGTTTGAATGAAGAGTTTCCCTCTATCCTCATCACCTGCCCTGAAAAACCACAAGTTTTTATTGCCTCTCATTTCTCTCTCCACCTGTGTCCTTGGAAATGAGCTTGAAGGAAGTAAAGAGGGGCTGAATGGGTGCATTCTCAATCCCATTTCCAGTTACAATCTCTTTCATTCCCTCTCACTCGCTCCCTCTCTTTAACTCACTCCCTCTCTCTCATTCCCTCTCCCATGCCCTTGCTCTCTCTCTCTCTCACTCTCTTTGCTCTCTCTTGTTGTCTGTTTCTCTTGCTTTCTCATTCTCTCTTGATCTCTCTTTCTTGCTCTCTCACTCTCTCTCAATCTCTCACTCTCACACTCTGTCTCTCACTCTCTTTCTCACTCTCCCCCTCTCTCACCATCTCTCTCTCTTTTGCTTTTTCTCACTCTCTCTCTTGCTCTGTCTTGCGCTCTTGCTCTCTCTCTCATTCTCCAGCTCTTTCTCGCTCTCATTCTCTCTGTCTTTTGTCTTTCTTGTTCTCTCTGTTTTTCTCTGTCCCCCTTTCTCTCTCTCTCTTTTTCTCACTGTCTCTCTCCTTCTTGCTACCTTTCTCTCTCTGTCTCTCTCCCCCTCTCTGTGTATCTCTCTCTGTTTCTTGCTTTCTCTCTCTCTCCTTCCCTCTCTGTTTCTCTCTCTCTATTTCTGTCTCTCTCTCTCTCGCTATCTGTCCCTCTCACTATCTTTCTCTCTGTCTCCCTTTCTCTCTTTATTTCTCCCTCTCTTTCTTGCTCTGTCTTTCTGTCCCTGTCTCACTCATTCTCTGTCTGTCTCCCCCCTTCTCTCTCTCTCTGTTTCTCGTTCTCTATCTCTCCCTCTCTCTCTGTGTCTCTCTCTGTCTCTCCCTCTCTCTCTGTGTCTCTCTCTGTCTCTGTCTCTCTCTCTCTCTCCCTCTCTCTCTGTGTCTCTCTCTGTCTCTCTCCCTCTCCCTCTGTCTGTCTCTCTCTGTCTGTCTCTCTGTCTCTCTCCCCATTGATTCATTTCTGTAGTAATGAACAGTGAGAAGGGGGCAGTTGGTGCCTCGATCTCTCCATATCACTCAGTCTGTGATGGAGAGAAGTGAAAGGCTGTCGATCTCTCACACATCTGGATTTCCCCTTTTCCAATGGAGCTGGCACAAATAAAAATACTTCAAAACCTGCCAGGAATGTTAATGACAGCTTGTATTGTGAACAAGGTGGACAATATCGCAATTCCATTTTCCCCGTCCTATTCCCTTTCTCTGAATTGAAAGATGTTGAGCAGGAATGTGACCAATGGTGTAGTCGGATACTCACAGAGGCCTCTCGCTAATCAATAAAGTTTCCCCATGTGAAACATCCTGTCACAGAGAAACATGTTTAACAATTGCCTCAGTAAAGCTCTCCAACTTACTTCCAATAATCTGCTTTTCCTTTTCATTTGCTTTGACATTGTTTTTTTTTCACTTTATATCCGGTTATTTTCCAATCTCTCTGCCCCTCGGTCACTCACGGTGACAATTCCCTGCCCCTCATTCCTTCTTTTCCTCATTCCCTTTTTCCATACAAACTGCACAGAAATAATCTAATATTGTGTAAATAATAAAGGGGCAGGGAGAGACGGAGTGAATCCTTTTTAGGACAGAGAAGCTGATAAAGTTGTGGGGCAAGGTTAGAATAATTCATAATACTTTGTATTGATCTTTATCAAAGGGACATTGACAAACCATCAGTCAAACGGTAATGATTGGAGTGATGGGCAGAATGTATCAGAAATACTGACTGTGCTTCAAGCATCATCTCCAGCTCTGGATAGTTTCTATCCCAGGTTGCTGAAGGAAGTTGTGATGAAAGAATAACACAGTGGGTTTAGCACTGCTGCCTCACACACCACGGACCCGGGTTCAATTCCAAGCTCAGGTCACTATCTGTGTGGAGCTTCACATCCTCCCTGTGTCTGCGTGGGTTTCCTCCAAAGCTGTGCAGGTCAGGGGGACAGGGCAGTGGGTGGATCTGATAGAATTTCCTCTCAGAGGGTCAGTGTAGATTCGATGGATCAAATGGCCTCCTTCCGCGCTGTAGGAATTCTCTGACTTGTCATAATCTTCCCAGGATGGGTCAGTTTAACACCGAGGTGAGAAAGTTTGAGAAAGAATCATTATCAAAAACTTCAGCAGACATTAGGAGAGGTTTGAGTGAATGAAGGAGAATCGGCGCAGATTCGGAAAAGGCAGATTGTGTTGGATTATTCAGATGGAATTTTTTGATGGAGGATGCTGATGAAGGGGATGTGATGGATACTGGTAATCTGGATTTTAAGAAAGCTTTTGACAAAGTGCCACACAAAAGGCTGGTTAACAAAATGGAGGCTGAAAAAGGAAGGTCAGTGTCAATTTCTTCAGGATGGAAAATAGCGAGTTCTGGAAAAGGATTGTTTCACAGACTGGAGGATGGAAATCAGTTCTGTGACCCTGAGGATGGGGAATGGGAGACAGTGCTGAGACCCCGAGGGTGGGGGATGGGAGACAGTGCTGTGACCCCGAGGGTGGGGGAATAGGAGACAGTGCTGTGACCCCGAGGGTGGGGGATGGGAGACAGTGCTGTGACCCCGAGGGTGGGGGATAGGAGACAGTGCTGTGACCCCGAGGGTGGGGGATGGGAGACAGTGCTGTGACCCCGAGGGTGGGGGATGGGAGACAGTGCTGTGACCCGAGGGTGGGGATGGGAGACAGTGCTGTGACCCCGAGGTGGGGGATGGGAGACAGTGCTCTGACCCCGAGGGTGGGGGATGGGAGACAGTGCTCTGACCCCGAGGGTGGGGGATGGAAGACAAGATTAGGGCCAGTCATAGACAGCAGTGGGAAGTTGTGCGTGGAGCCTGAAGAGATTGGTGAGGCACTGAATAAATATTTCTCTTCGGTATTCACGCAGAGTGCTGGAAATGTAGCTATGGAGAGCACTGAGGTACAGGGTTGCAAATTGGGAAGTATTGTAGTAGATAGGAGGATGTGTTAGAAATTCTCGAGGGTTTGAAGTTGGATAAGTCCCCTGGGCCGGACGGGATTTACCCTAGGATTCTCTGGGAGGCTAGAGAGGAGATTGCAGAGCCTCTGGCTCTGATCTTCAGGTCCTCGTTGTTACGGGTGGGTTCCGGAGGACTGGAGGATAGCGAATGTGGTCCCATTGTTTAAGAAGGGGAAGAGAGACCTTCCTGGGAATTATAGGCCAGTGAGTCCTTACTTCTGTTGTGGGCAAGGTATTGGAGAGAATTATTAGGGATAGGATTTATAGTTATTTAGAGAGAAATGAATTGATTGGGGATAGTCAGCATGGTTTCGTGAAGGGTAGGTCATGCCTTACTAACCTCATTGAGTTTTTTGAGAAAGTGACCAGAGAGGTGGATGGGGGTAAGGCGGTTGATGTAGTATATATGGACTTTAGTAAGGCGTTTGATAAGGTGGCCCATGGAAGACTTCTACAGAAAATGCAGATGTGTGGAATAGAGGGTGATTTAGCTATTGGATTAGATTGGCTGGCAGATAGAAAGACAGAGGGTGGTGGTTGATGGGAATATTTCATCGTGGAGTTCGGTGACGAGTGGTGTGCCTCAGGGGTCTGTTTTGGGGCCCCTGCTGTTTTGTAATTTTTATAAATGATCTGGATGAGGGTATTGAGGGATGGATCAGTAAATTTGCAGATGATACTAAAGTTGGTAGGTGTGGTAGATAGTGAAGAGGGGTGTTTTAGTTTACAGAGTGACTTGGACAAGTTGCAGAGCTGGGCCGAGAGGTGGCAAATGGAGTTTAATGTGGAAAGTGTGAGTAATGCACTTTGGCAGGAACAATAAATGTGTAGAGTATAGGGCTAATGGTAGGGCTCTTAATAGTGTTGAGGAACAGAAGGATCTTGGTGTATGTGTCAATAGATCCCTGAAAGTAGGCAGTCAAGTGGATAAGGTTGTTAAGAAGGCATATGGAGTCTTAGCTTTTATGGTAGGGGGATTGAATTTCGGACCGCAGCATCATGTTTGCAACTGTACAAAACTCTAGTGCGGACCGCACTTGGAGTATGTGTGCAGTTCTGGTCGCCACATTATAAGAAAGATGTGGAGGCATTGGAGAGGGTACAGAGGAGGTTTACCAGGATTTGCCTGGTATGGAGGGCAGGTCCTATGAGAGGTTGAAGGATTTGAGGTTGTTTTTCGTTAGAAAGGAGGCGGCTAAGAGGGGATCTTATTGAAGCATATAAGAGATTATAGGTTAGATAGGGTGGGACAGTGATAGCCTTTTTCCTAGATGGAGATGCTAGCACGAGGGGACACAGCTTTAAATTAAGGGGTATGAGTTATAGGACGGATATCAGAGGTAGGTTCTTTACTCAAAGAGTGATTAGGGGGTGGAATGCCCTGCCTGCAGCTGTTGTAGATGCGCCAAGTTTGGTGGCGTTTAAGAGGTTAATTGATAATTATATGGAAGAGAAGGGAATGGTTTAGTTTGGAGGGGCATTGCTTTTTATTTTGGTCGGCACAACATCGAAGGCCGAAGGGCCTGTTCTGTGCTGTATTGTTCTATGTTCTATGTTCTATGTTCTACAGTGCTGTGACCCACAGGGTGGGGGATGGGAGACAGTGCTGTGACCCACAGGGTGGGGGATGGGAGACAGTGCTGTGACCCACAGGGTGGGGGATGGGAGACAGTGCTGTGACCCACAGGGTGGGGGATGGGAGACAGTGCTGTGACCCCGAGGGTGGGGGAATAGGAGACAGTGCTGTGACCCACAGGGTGGGGGATGGGAGACAGTGCTGTGACCCCGGGGATGGGGGATAGGAGACAGTGCTTTGACCCACAGGGTGGGAGATGGGAGACAGTGCTGTGACCCACAGGGTTGGGGATGGGAGACAAGTTTGTGTATCAGAAATACGGGGAAATGTGAGGAAGAGCATATTTATAAAGTGAGTAATACTGAGCTGGAACTCAGTGCCTGGGGGTGGTGAGGGGGGGGCTGATAAAGAACTATTGGGAGGGGAAAGGCAGTGGAATAGTTTGCACCAACATTCACTTGATGTTCTGAAGTTACGCCCAGGCAACTCTCAGCCTTCCCTAATGCCTAAAGATGTGTGGGTTAGGTGAATTGTCTCAATGTGGAGATGCCAGCATTGGACTGGGGTAAACACAGTAAGAAATCTCTCAACATCAGGTTACAGTTCAACAGGTTTATTTGGTAGCAAACACCACTAACTCTTGGAGCTCTGCCCCTTCGGCAGCTGTGTGGGAGTTCTATTTACAAAATAGGGATGACCAGAATGATAGGGAGTGGGATAGCTTGATCTTGGGTTTGGACACAGCTTGGCACAATACTGGAGGCTGAAGAGCCTGTACTGTGCTGTACTGTCCTATGTTTCTATGTTTCAATATGTAAACAGAGCACATAAAGACACAAACTCAATTTACAAAATAATGATCGAAATGCAAGTCTTTACAGCTAATCAAGTCTTAAAGATACAGGCAATGTGAGTGGAGAGAAGATTATGCACAGATTAAAGAGATGTGTATTGTCTCCAGCCAGGACAATTAGTGAGGTTTTTTGCAAGTCTAGGCAAGTCATAGGGGTTACAGATAGTGTGACACGAACGCAAGATCCCGGTTGAGACCATCCTCGTGTGTGCGGAGCGTGGCTATCAGTCTCTGCTCAGCAATTCTATGCTGTTGTGTGTCGTGAAGGCCCCCTTGGAGAATGTTTACCCGAAGATCAGAGGCCAAATACCGGTGATTGCTGAAGTGTTCGCCAACAGGAAGAGAACAGTTTTGCCTTGAGCGATGTTCATTCATCCATTGTCGTAGCGTCTGCATGGTCTCCCCAATGTACCATGCTTTGGGACATCCTTTCCTTTCCTCAGGTAGACAACATTGACTGAGTTGCAAGAGTATATACTGTGTACCTGATGGACGGTGTTCTCACGTGAGATGATAGCAACCATGTCGATGATCCGGCATGTCTTGCAGAGGTTGCTGTGGCAGGGTTGTGTGGTATTGTGGTCACTGTTCTCCTGAAGGTTGGGTAGTTTGCTGCGAACAATGGTCTGTTTGAGTCTGTGCAGTTGTTTGAAGGCAAGAAGTGGGGGGTGAGGATGGCTCTGGTGAGATGTTTATCTTCAACAACGACAAGTTGAAGACTCCGGAGAAGATGTCGTAGCTTCTCCACTCTGGGGAAGTACTGGACGATGAAGGATACTCTGTCCACCATGTCCCGTGTTCGTCTTCTGAGGAGGTCAGTGCAGTTTATCGCTGTGGCACATCGGAACTGTTGATCGATGAGTCGAGCGCCATATCCTGTTCTTTTATAGGCACCTTTCAGCATCTGGAGGTTTCTGTTGCGATCCTCCTCATCTGAGCAGATCCTGTGTATATGGAGGGCTTGTCCGTAGGGAATGGCTTCTTTAACGTGTTTAGGATGGAAGCTGGAGAAGTGGAGCATTGTGAGGTTGTCTGTCGGTTTGCGGTACAGTGAGGTGCTGAGGTGACCGTCCTTGATGGAGATGCGTGTGTCCAAGAATGCAACTGATTCTGGAGAATAGTCCATGGTGAGTCTGATGGTGGGATGGAACTTGTTGACTTTATTACATGGTTGTTTCAGTGATTGTTCACCATGAATCCAAAGGAGGAAAATGTCATCGATGTATCTAGTGTATAGCATCAGTTGAAGGTCCTGTGTAGTGAAGAAGTCTTGTTCGAACCTGTGCATGAAGATGTTGGCATACTGAGGTGCGAATTTGGTCCCCATGGCTGTTCCGTGAGTCTGGATGAAAAGCTGATTGTTGAAGGTGAAGACATTGTGGTCCAAGATGAAGCGGATGAGTTGTAAAATTGCATCCGGAAACTGACAGTTGTTGGCATTGAGTACTGAGGCAGTTGCAGCAATACCATCGTTGTGGGGGATGTTGGTGTAGAGCGCCGAGACATCCATTGTGACAAGGAGTGTCCCTGGTTCAACTGCTCCACGTGTGCTGAGTTTCTGTAGGAAGTCCATAGTGTCATGGCAAAAACAATAGTTTCAGGATGCTCTCAACAGTGAGAGTCACTGAGCAGAGACTGATAGCCAAGTTCCGCACACAAGGACGGTATCAACCGGGATCTTGGGTTCATGTCACACTATCTGTAACCCCCATGACTTGCCTGGACTCACAAAATCTCACTAACTGTCCTGGCTGGAGACAATACACATCTCTTTAACCTGTGCTTAACCCTCTCTCCGCTCACACTGTCTGTACCTTCAAGGTTTCATTACCTGTAAAGACTCGCATTCCAACTATTATTCAGTAAATTGAGTTTGTGTCTTTATATGCCCTGTTTGTGAACAGAACTCCCACTCACCTAATGAAGGAGCAGCAGTCCGAAAGCTTGTGATACCAAATAAACCAGTTGGACTGTAATCTGGTGTTGTGAGAGTTCCTATTAGGTGACTTAGCCAGGCTAAATTGCCCCTTAGTGTCAGAGGAACTATCTATGGTCAGAACATGGGGTTATGAGGATTGGACCTGGGTGGGATTGTGGTCAGTGCAGACTCAATGGGCCAAATGGCCTCCTTCTGCACCGTGGGGTTTCTATGATTCTATGCTATCCACTGATTGTGGCTGTCAGTGAGTGTTGCACCTGGATTAACAGTCTGACACGGTAACACATTGGTTATTTTAACATCTTTAAGGTGTGAAAGAGTACAGGCTGATCCCAGGCAGCCTGTGGAGCAGCAAGATCACAGATCCAGATATAAGGAGCAGTTAAACAACCCGAGGGGTATACAAGACAATGTCACCCTTTACCCCGGGGACTGGGATATAAAGGGGAAGGACTGAGATGACACTTATAGAAGGCTCTGCTTCCATCTCATCCGGAATAATTGATTTCCGTTCTGGGCCCCACACCTCAGGATTTGGGTCCTGTAGGGGGAACAGCTCCCAGAATAACCCCGGGGCTGAAAGGGTTAAATCCCGAAGACAGCTCACTCAGACTCAGCTTGTAATCCTTCGAGTGTAGAAGATTCGGGGGTGATCTAATCGAGGGGTTTCAGACAGTTAAAGATCAGGTTGATGGAGAGAAACTCTCTCCTCTGGGCAGGGAGTACAGATGTGATGTAGAGATGCTGGCGTTGGACTGGGGTAAACTCAGTAAAGTTTTGCAACACCAATTTAAAATCCAACCAATTTATTTGATAGTAAATCCACGAGCTTTCGACACTATGTTGTGCCTTCGTCAGGCAAATGCAGTGTTCTGATCTGCAGAGGCACTCATATCCACACAGACAGTGATTAGAATGCGAATCCTTACATCTAACCTGCTATTCAAGTGTTAAAGTGGCTAACAATGTGTGTGAAGGGAATCCTGAGCATTGTTAGAGAATTGTGTATTTTCTCCAGACAGCACAGTAAGTGAGGTTTTTGCTAACCCAGGCAAGTTACGGGGGTTACAGATAGTGTGACATGAAGCCAAGATCCCTGTTAAGACCGTCCTCATGTGTGCGGAACTTGGCTATCAGTCTCTGCTCAGCAACTCTGCGCTGTCGTGTGTCACGAAGGCACCCTTGAAGAACATTTACCCGCAGGTCGGAGGCCGAATGCCCATGACTGCTGAAGTGTTCGCCCACAGGAAGGGAACTGTTTTGCCTGGTGATTGTTGAGCGATGCTCATTCATCCGCTGTCGTAGTGTCTGCATGGTTTCCCCAATGTACCATGCTTCGGGACATCCTTTTTTGCAACGTATTAGGTAGACAACGTTGGCCAAGTTGCAAGAGTATGTAGCGTGTACCTGGTGAATGGTATCCTCACGTTTGATTATGTCGTCCATGTCTATGATCTGGCATGTCTTGCAGAGGTTGTTGTGGCAGGGTTGTGTGGTATTGTGGTCACCGTTCTCCTGAAGGTTGGGTGGTTTGCTGCGGAGTACAGAGCAGACGGCAGAAACCTCAAATGAGAGGTCACCATGATCCCAGGAAGAGACTCCTCACAACACTCCCCCTGCCACCTCTCAGTTCCTCAGGAGAAACGAGAGAACTCGGAGGGAGATGGTGCGGTTATTGTCTCTCTGGGGTAATAGGAATCAGTGTGAGGTGGGAACAGCAGCTCACAGAGAGGGACACAGCTGTTATGTGTTGGACAAGAAAAGAGAAACCTAATGCCACAGAGTAAATGAGTGCGATTGAAATCGGATAGACTGGCATCCAGAGCACAGACTGTGACTAGAAAACAAGCAGTTAAAAAGGAGATGGATTGTCCTTTAGGATCTCAGGTGGTTCGGGTTTGGAGACAAAGCAAGAGGGAGCGGAAGGTGTGTGAGTTAAACTCCAACACTGATTGAAAGGGCAGTTCAGTCACAGTGTGTAATGTGTCTGTCAGTGTCTATCATTGTACAGGCTACAGAACTTGCTTTGTGGTCAAACACAGGAAGGAACTAAACAGATTCAAAGCCACTAATGTACAAATAGCATTATGATCCCAACTTCAATACACATCATTAACAGAGTCTAACAGTCTCTGCTCTGTAAGCTGGCTGGCGGCTAAATCAGTCAGAATGCCACACTGCCAGAATCAGGCACAGTGGATCATTCAGACAGGCTGAAATTCCCAGTCTACCTTGGCCAGATCCTGCTTTATTGAATTAAAATCCGCTCTCCCCCAATCCAAAAGCTTTTTTTGTAACTTGTCTGTTTCCTTGTTCATAACAAGTTTCCATTGCACCATGTCGTACAGATCTGGAGATCAGGGATGGATTGTGTGAATGCTGTAAAGAATGTTAATATCTCGAAGGAGGAAGTGTTCAGAACCTTAAGTTGCATTAAGATAGACAAGTCCCCAGGACTAGATGGGATCTATCCCAGGTTACTGTGGAGGCAAGGGGAGAAATAGCTAGGGCTTTAACATATATCTTCACAGGCGAGGTCCCAGAGGACTGGAGAATGGTCAATGTTGTTCCCTTATTTAAGAAAGCAAGCAGGGATAATCCAGCAAATTATAGACCGGTGAGCCTGACATCAGTGGGGGGGGAACTTTTGGAGAAGATATTCAGGGACAGGATATATGCGTGCTTGGAAAAAGGTGGACAAGTTAGTGAGCGGCAGTGTGGTTTTGTGTTGGGATTTTACCCCGCAAAGACTCTATATCTCAGAATGTTGAGTTGCCAATCTTGTCCTTCCTTTAACCATGTCTCTGTGATGGTCACTATGTCACATATCCACATATCAATCATTGCCCGTCAACTCACCCATTTTACCTGCAATATTCCTGGTGTTAGAGACCATCCAGCCTGGCTCCCTTGAAAGTTAATCCAGCTGCACTCCCTCTGACTGGTTCGTTTTGTGGTTTGTGCTGTGTCCCTGTTCTGCAAACAATCTGTGGCCCTCCCTCCCTCCGAATTAGTTTAAACTCCTCCCATTAGCACCAGCAAACTCACCAGCAATGACGTTAAGTCCACTCTGGTTCAGATATAAACTCTCCTCCTTGTACCTGCCCGTGAGACTATAAAATATAGAAGCAGAATGAGGCCACTCAGCCCATCGAGTCTGCTCTGCCATTCAATCATGACTGATATTTTTCTCATCTCCATTCTCCTACCTTTTTCCATAACCTCTGATTTCCTTATTAATCAAGAATATATCTATCTCTTTCTTAAAGACACTCAAAGTTCTGACTCCACAGCCTTCTGCTGCAAACACTTTCACAGTTTCACCACTCTCTGGCTGAAGAAATTTCTCCTTATCTCTGTTCTAAAGGGTTGTCCC
Source organism: Sphyrna mokarran (assembly GCA_024679065.1). Classification (NCBI taxonomy): domain Eukaryota; kingdom Metazoa; phylum Chordata; class Chondrichthyes; order Carcharhiniformes; family Carcharhinidae; genus Sphyrna; species Sphyrna mokarran. The sequence goes on from JAGIQG010000011.1 coordinate 93,561,327, forward strand.
TTCGCTCAGAGACTGTGCCCTCTCTTATTATCGGAAACATTTTCTTCATGTCCACTGTATCCAGGCCTTTCAGTATTCTGTAAGATTCAGTGAGATCCCCCCTCATCACAGAATGCCTACAGTATAGAAGAAGGCTATTCAGCCCATCGAGTCTATACTGACAACAATCCTGTCCAGACCTTTTCCCAATAACCCCATGCTAATCCTCCTGACACTAAAAGGCAATTTAGCATGGCCAATCAACCTAACACACACATCTTTGAAATGTGGGAGGAAATCAGAGCATCCGGAGGAAACCCATGCAGACATGGAGAGAACATGCAAACACCACACAGACAGTGACCAAGGGTGGAATTGAACCCGGATCCCTGGCATTGAGAGACAGCAGTGCTAACTACCGTGCTACCATGTAACTCAATCTTCTAAATTCCATCGAGTACAAACCCAGAGTCCTCAAATGTTCCTCGTACGACAAGCTCTTCATTCCAGGGACCATTCTTGTGAACCTCCTCTGGACCCTGTCCAAGGCCAGCACATCCTTCCTTCAATATGGGCCCAAAACTGCTCACAATACTCCAAATGGGGTCTGACCCGAGCTTTATACAGCCTCAGAAAGTCCATCCCTGCTCTTGTATTCTAGCCCTCTCGACATGAATGCTAACATTGCATTTGCCTTCGTAACTGCCAACTGAACCTGCACGTTAACCTTAAAAAAATCCTAAACCCAGACTCCCAAATGCCTTTGTGTTTCTGATTTCTGAATTCTCTCCCCATTTAGACAATAATTTATGTCTCTATTCTTCATATCAAATGCAGAAGCTCACAATTTCCCACATTGTATTCTATCTGTAGAATCAGTCCCAGTGATTCCAAATCTAAAACCCTTCCTCCTGCATCAACTGTTAAGCAGCACATTTATCTGCATTATTCTCCTAATTCTGTGCTCTTGAGCAGGTGCCACAGAGAGTAATAGCGAGATTACAGCCCGAGAAATCTCGTTTTTTAGTCTCCCTGAATTCTTGGTACAAGGCCTTACCCCCTCGCCTTTTCATCTCTGTCTTTGGTACTAACATGTCAGAAATAGCCAACATGGTTTGTCAAGGGCAGATCGTGCCATACAAGACTAGTGGAGCTCTTCGAAAATGTGACTGAACACATTGACGAAGGAAGAGCAGTGGATGTGGTTTACATGGACTTCAGCAAGGCATTTGATAAGGTCCCACATGCAAGACTTCTTGAGAAGGTGAGAGGCCATGGGATCCAAGGGGCTTTGGCCTTGTGGATCCAGAACTGGCTTGCCTGCAGAAGGCAGAGGGTGGTTGGGGATGGCTCTTTTTCTGCATGGAGGTCGGTCACCAGTGGAGTGCCCCAGGAATCTGTTCTAGGACCCTTGCTGTTTGTCATTTTCATAAATGACCTGGATGAGGAAGTGGAGGGATGGGTGAGTAAGTTTGCCGAAGATACGAAGGTTGGTGGTGTTGTGGATAGTCTGGAGGGATGTCTGAAGTTGCAGCAAGACATAGATAGGATGCAAGACTGAGCGGAGAAGTGGCAGATGGACTTCAACGCGGATAAATGTGTGATGGTCCATTTTGGCAGGAATAATGGGACGAAGGAGTACAATATAAGGGGTAGGAGTCTTAGCTGTGTTGTAGAGCAGAAGGATCTTGGGGTACGAGTCCACAGGACTTTTAAATCAGCCTCGCAGATGGAGGATGCAGTCAAAAAGGTGTATGGTGTACTAGCCTCATTAATAGAGGAATTGAGTTTAGGAGTCGGGAGGTAATGCTGCAACTTTATAAGACCCTTGTCAGACCCCACTTGGAGTATTGTGTGCTGTTCTGGTCACCTCACTATAGGAAGGATGTGGAAGCTATTGAAAGGGTGCAGAGAAGATTTACAAGGATATTGCCTGGATTGGGAGGCATGCCTTATGAAGACAGGTTGAGGGAGCTGGGACTGTTCTCCCTGGAGAGACGAAGGTTGAGAGGCGACCTGAAAGAGGTTTACAAGATGTTGAGAGGAATAGATAGGGTGGACTCTCAGAGACTATTTCCCAGGGCTGAAATGGTCGCGACGAGAGGGCACAGATTTAAGGTGCAGGGAAGCAAGTACAGAGGGGATGCTCGGGGAAAGTTTTTCACTCAGAGGGTGGTGAGTGAATGGAATCGGCTGCCATTGGTAGTGGTGGAGGCAAACTCGCTGGGGTCTTTTAAAAGTCTTCTGGATGAGTGTATGGGATTTAATGGGATTGGGAGTTACAGACAGTTCTATGGCCTGGTAGGTATAGATATGATTGGCACAACATGTGGGCCTGTTTGTACCGTAATGTTCCTTGTTCTATGTTCTTCGTACCATGAGCTCTGCCCTGTCACCCTCCCTCCGAGAATACCCAATACTGGATAAACTTAAAAACCTCTGGTAGACTTTTTAAAAATATAAATTAAATAATTATTAAACAACAACTTCGAGATTAATATAATTTGAAGATATCCACCAGAATTTACTCCCCAGTCAATTGCTCCATGGTGCTGATATCCTAAAGGACAGCAGTCACATTGGTTAATTCAGTAAAATGGTGGTACAGTGATTAGCATTGCTACTTCACACCACCAGGGACCTGCATTCAATTCTGGTCTTGGTGCCTATGTGGAGTATGTATGTTCTCCCTGTGTCTGCACAGGGTTCCCTCCAGATGCTCCGGTTTCCTGACATTTTAAATGCTGGGCTATTGGTGTAATTATCTCCACCTTCCTCTGCCTTTCAGGTCAGACCAATGCAGCTTGTTGGCCAATTTCAAAATCTTTGTTTTAACCATCTTTCAAAAACCATCCCAAGTGACCTCTTCTACACCCACTTTCACTGAGCCACTGGAAATTATCCCACAAGGCATTCCTATTTAAACTAACCAAATGAAACACCTGAAAATAACACTCAAATACTCAACACTCACTGTCTTGAGTTAAATAATTCTCCACCAAACAAGGAATTCTAGATTTCAGTCCCACAAGAGTGAACAGATGAAAAACTCCAGAGTCTGTTATGAAATCAGACCAGATCACAACAATTTTTGATTTTGGCATTAGTGCAACAGAAAGTGTTTCATTCCAACCATTTTAGAAACTTCTTACTAAAACAACCTTTATTTAACAATGCAGTGAAAATGTAACAAAAAGTCATACCATTTACTAATGCAAAACATGACAGGGTATAATTCTTAACTGCTGGCTATCTCTTTTTTCCAATTCAAGCAATACCCTCATAGACCTAAACTCCTCTTCAGAACCAGTTAGCAAGACACACAAGCTTAGTGAGAGGCAGATCATCCTGTCTTTTAACCCCTGTGGGCAGAGATACAGAAAAACACCTGTCTTCTGACCCTCAGACAGCAGCCTTCAGAGAAAGGCCTGTCCTCAAACAGCAGAACTCCAGAGAGGAAAGAAGAAAGACAAAGCACCTCCAGCCTTTTGCAGAGCTCTGGAAAGAGATACCTACTTTCTAGCCAGTCCCTGATGTCAATTTTGAAACTTAAAGACAGAGTGAGAAAAAAAAGACCTGCTCCATCCAAATTTAAAAAACAACTGCCTGCCTTTCTCTCTCTAAAGCCCAGCTCCACTCATTCACATGACTTTCTTCTTGTCAATCAATCTAATTAAACCCTACTCTGAAACCCCAGGGGGAAAAACCAAAAAAAAAACAAACCTGTATTAACTCAGATTAAACAAACTCATCATTAACGAGGAGCAATTATTCTTCTACAACATGAGCAAGTAGGCTGCCAGCTGCAGACTATCAGCACTGTGATCAGAACTGTGATATAACAGTCCCTGAACAAGAAACATGAGACAAATACATTTCTCAAAGGCACAGTATCACCATAAGCCACACTGACTAATTCAATTGTTCATTCATTCATTCATTCATTCATTCAATCAATTTGGATGATATGGTAACACAGTGGTTAGCACTGCTGCCTCAGGCCACCAGGGACCCGTGTTCAATTCCAGCCTCGGGTCACTGCCTGTGTGGAGACTGCACGTTCTCCCCATATCTGTGGGGGTTTCCTCCGGGTGCTCTGGTTTTTTCCCCACAGTCCAAAGATGTGCAGGTGTATTGGCCATGCTGAATTACCCCTTAGTGCCCCAAGATGTACAGGTTGGGGATTAAGTGGGGTGAATTTGAGAGGGTTTGGAAATTGGGTGGGAACTCTGGGTAAGATGATCTGTTGGTGATTGGTACAGGCTTGATGGGCTGAATGGCTTCCTTTTGCATTGCGAGGATTCTACATTTCAATGATTGTATTGGTGAAGGTGCAATTTTAAATTTCACTGTCAGAAAAGTTCCACAGAAATTCATACTGTTGTTATTTAATTTATTGCCTGCTCAGTCTTTGGATCCAAAACAGTAATTATATTGTCTTTGTCTCTTTCACTCTCTGTCACCCTCTCTCTGTTCTTTGTTCTCTCTTTCACTTTGATTCTTCTTTTCTCACTCACTCACGCAATGTCACAACAATACTTAGCAACACGATAATCAAATCGCATTTAAAAATGCCTCACAGAAAAACCCCACCCTCTCCCCCCAATCCCCCCTCCCCATATTTCTCCATCTCACCCGAACCTGTATCCCTCAATCCTCACCTTCCCCATATCCCTCCACCCCACCCTATCCCATACCCTCCAAACCCTCTCCCCATATCCCTCAACCTCCTCTCCCCATATCCCTCCACCCCACCCCACCCTCTCCCATATCCTCAACCTCCTCTCCCCATATCCCTCCACCCCACCCTATCCCCATATCCCTCAACCTCCTCTCCCCATATCCCTCCACCCCACCCTATCCCCATATCCCTCAATCCACCTACCCACATCCTTTCTCTCTCTCTAATAGCCCCTCTGGGCTAATTGATTCTTTGGGAACTGGATTCACAATTTGATTCCCCACTTTTTATTCCCAATTCTCTGAGGTTGAGAGTGTCCTCAGCACTTGGGGCAACACACCTTCTGTCCCATCTCCTTTCCAAATCTTTAAACCACAAAATAATGTTAACATAGAAAGTTGTCTCTGGGATTTCCATGACTTGGTTCTGGTGGACGTAGAGCAGAGAGTGTTAAGGGGGAGATACTAGCAGGAAGTGGAGAGTCCAGGAGAGAGGGGCCATTGCAGGACAGCGGGGGGAGGTCAGAGATGGGTACTTGTCCCTTTAAGGGCAACCCAGCGAAGTAATGATCACCTGACCTGGGTGACCAATGGGGATTCAAGGTGGGGAATCACCCCGTGGGGTCGGGGGTGGGGTTCTGTCAGGCAGTGGAATTCTGGAACTGGGTGCTCCTGCTCAGTATTGTAAATAAATCCTTCGTTATTCACTGATGAAGTCTCTGAAAATGAACTGTTATATCCTGCAACGAGATAAATGATCCCGACACTGCTCTTGGACAGACACAAGTGAGCATCCCATTTAATCAAAGTTTGAGTAAAATCAAAGAAAGACACCTGCAGAATTTTATGATTTACTCATCACGAAACTGTAAAATCCTGCCTGAGGTCAATGCGCCTTCCCGTGGCCTGTCCCTTGCCTGCTCCAACACTCTGCTTCCCACAATGGGCAGATCAGGATGTTCCAGTGATAAAACTCACCAGAATCTCTCTCTTTGGCTGAAAGATTCCTTTGTGAAGGAAGGACACAGTATATCAAGCACCTGGGATATTATTTCCAAGCAAACAAAACATATAAGTAAAATATATAAGAGTTATAAAGTGTTTAGTCAGTTACATGGGTACAATGGGTATAGAGGGACATGGGCCAAATATGGGCAATTGGGATTAGCTTTGGGGTTAGAAAAAAAAGGGCAGCAGGGACAAGTTGGGCTGAAGGGCCTGTTTCCCTGCTGTAAACCTCTGTGACTCTATAAGGGCATAGAATCATAGAACCTCGACAGTGCAGAGAGAGGCCATTCGGCCTATCGAGACTGCACCAACAACAATCCCACTTTGGCCCTATCATCATAACCCCACATATATAATTCTACTGACACTAAGGAGCAATTTAGCCAGCCATTCAGCCATTTGAGACTGCTCCACTGTTTAGTAAGTTCATGCCTAATCTCGCACTCATTAAATCCACTTTTCTGCCTTATGTCCATAACCTTGAATTAAGAACATAAGAAATAGGAGCAGGAGTCGGCCATCCAGCCCCTCGAGCCTGCCTGATCTGAAGTGGATCAGTTCCACTTTCCCGCTTTCTCCCCATAACCCTTAATTCCCTTGTCTATCAGAAATCTATCCCCCCGTGACTTAAATATATTCAGCCTCCATCACTTCAACAGCAGAGAATTCCAGAGATTCCCACCCTTTGAGTGAAGAAGTTCCTCCTCAACTCTGTTCTAAACTGCCGTCCCCTTGTTTTGAGGCCCTCTAATTCTGCTATCCTTTCTAAGTGAGAAGAATCTCTCTACCTCTACCCTATCTAGCTCCGTTATTATCTTGTAAGTCTCTATAAAATCCCCCTGTAGCCTTCTACACTCTAATGAGTACTGACCCAATCTATTCAATTTCTCTTCATAGGCAAACCTCCTCATCTCTGGTATCAGGCTATGAACTTTCTTTGTACTCCCTCGAATTCCTTGACTAATTAAAACCCTCTCAATCTCAGTCTTGGGAATGTCCAGGACCCAACTCCGCGCTCCCCCACCCCAACAACAGCTTCCTGCCGCAAAGACTTATAAGCATTCACACTCTCTGAGAGAAGAAATTCTTCCTTAAGTCCATCTTAAATGAGCGTCCCTTTATTCTGTGACCCAGGCCTCTGGTCCCACACTCTCTCAGGAGAAATAGTATCTAGCCAGTCAGAGTCAAGCTGCCTGGTTAAAATTTCAAACAATGTTTGGCAGTTAACTGTCAATCACTGATGCATTTTCCATAGCAATGCCCCCACCAATTGGAGTCCAGTTGCTAAACAATCACGCTGCGATTATTTAAAACTTATCTGGATAGTCACATGAGCAGACTGGGAATGGAGGGATACGGAAGAATGGTCTAGTTGGAGCAATGAGTGACTCAGGCTTGGGGGACTGGAGGGCCCATTTCCTGTGCTGTATTGTTCTTTATTCTTTGTTCAATCAGCACCGTCTTCTCTTACAATATACATTTCCTCCACATTGGTAATGTTGTGAAAGTCCTGATGAGTGAGTGCAAAATGAAAAGCTTCAACAAAAACATCTCTTTTTTTCAATACTCAGGTGTTGTTCCAACCAACTGACGAGATCCATCAGGATTGTGATTGGAACAGACCATTCAAAGTCTCGAGCCTGTTCTACCATTCAATAAGATCATAGCTGATCTGACTGTGCTCTGAACTCAAGGTTCCTGCCTTCCCTTGATTCCCTCATCAATAAGAATCTAACTCCACCCTGAATATATCCAATGCCCCAGCCTCCACTGCGGATAGGTAAAGAGAATTCCACAGCCTAATGACCTCTTATATTTAAACCTAGTTCCAGGTTCACTTAGCATCCATCTTGTCAAGCCTCCTGTTAGGGATTGGGAAGGACTTCCAGGAATTTGCCTCAGCGACAGTGAAGGAATAGTGATATATTTTCAAATAGGATGGCGAGTGACTTGGAGGGGAACTTGCAGGTTGTGATGTTCCCAAAAATCTGCTGCACTTTTCCATCCAGGTTGTCGAGTTCATGAGTTTTGAACTCACTCCCAGGTGTCTGTTATTCAATATATAAACCACCCCGAACCCCTCGATTAGATTCCAGTCTGTAACTCACTCCCGGGTATCTGTTATTCTATATATAAACCACCCCGAACCCCTCGATTAGATTCCAGTCTGTAACTCACTCCCGGGTATCTGTTATTCTATATATAAACCAACCCGAACCCCTCGATTAGATTCCAGTCTGTAACTCACTCCCAGGGTCTGTTATTCTATATATAAACCACCCCGAACCCCTCGATTAGATTCCAGTCTGTAACTCACTCCCGGGTATCTGTTATTCTATATATAAACCACCCCGAACCCCTCGATTAGATTCCAGTCTGTAACTCACTCCCGGGTATCTGTTATTCTATATATAAACCACCCCGAACCCCTCGATTAGATTCCAGTCTGTAACTCACTCCCGGGTATCTGTTATTCTATATATAAACCATCCCGAACCCCTCGATTAGATTCCAGTCTTTAACTCACTCCCGGGTGTCTGTTATTCTATATATAAACCACCCCGAACCCCTCGATTAGATTCCAGTCTGTAACTCACTCCCGGGTATCTGTTATTCTATATATAAACCACCCCGAACCCCTCGATTAGATTCCAGTCTGTAACTCACTCCTGGGTATCTGTTATTCTATATATAAACCACCCCGAACCCCTCGATTAGATTCCAGTCTGTAACTCACTCCCGGGTATCTGTTATTCTATATATAAACCACCCCGAACCTCTCGATTAGATTCCAGTCTGTAACTCACTCCGGGTATCTGTTATTCTATATATAAACCACCCCGAACCCCTCGATTAGATTCCAGTCTGTAACTCACTCCCGGGTATCTGTTATTCTATATATAAACCACCCCGAACCCCTCGATTAGATTCCAGTCTGTAACTCACTCCCGGGTATCTGTTATTCTATATATAAACCACCCCGAACCCCTCGATTAGATTCCAGTCTGTAACTCACTCCCGGGTATCTGTTATTCTATATATAAACCACCCCGAACCCCTCGATTAGATTCCAGTCTGTAACTCACTCCCGGGTATCTGTTATTCTATATATAAACCACCCCGAACCCCTCGATTAGATTCCAGTCTGTAACTCACTCCCGGGTATCTGTTATTCTATATATAAACCATCCCGAACCCCTCGATTAGATTCCAGTCTGTAACTCACTCCCGGGTATCTGTTATTCTATATATAAACCACCCCGAACCCCTCGATTAGATTCCAGTCTGTAACTCACTCCCGGGTATCTGTTATTCTATATATAAACCACCCCGAACCCCTCGATTAGATTCCAGTCTGTAACTCACTCCCGGGTATCTGTTATTCTATATATAAACCACCCCGAACCCCTCGATTAGATTCCAGTCTGTAACTCACTCCCGGGTATCTGTTATTCTATATATAAACCACCCCGAACCCCTCGATTAGATTCCAGTCTGTAACTCACTCCCGGGTATCTGTTATTCTATATATAAACCACCCCGAACCCCTCGATTAGATTCCAGTCTGTAACTCACTCCCGGGTATCTGTTATTCTGTATATAAACCCCCACGAGCTCCTTGATTTGATAGGATTAGTGTTTTGTGTGTCAGGGTCCTGAGTGACAGAGTTGGTTTCTTTGCTCTATTCTCTGTGACACTCAATAAGCAGATGAGCTTCAGTTTAATCAGCTTTGTTTTGCTGTTTGTAACTCACTCCTGACTGCCTGGAATGTGAAGAATTATCGGATGTTATTAACAGGAAATCAAATTACTTTAAGGAAAAAACAAGTGAAGAAGTGGAGGGAGAAGACTTTCAGTTCAAGTATAAAAATATCTTTTTCCTTTCAAAGTGTTATGGAGGCACATGACGAGAATTCAGAAAGCTACCTTGGGGATTCTGTCTCACCCAGCTAAAATCATTCAATACATTATCGGGTCATTATCACTTTGCTGTGTCTGGGAGTTTGTTGTCCACAAATTGACTGCTGCACTTTCTGTATTTGAAGAATTCTGCGGTCAGATTAGGAGAGTGGGATTAGTTTTTTGTGTGTGTGTGTGTGTGTGTGAAGATTCCATGATGTTTTGGTTGGAGATGAGCTATATTTCACAGGGATTTTATTAGCTAACAATGAGTTTGGGACATCCTGCCACCTGTATATTGTGAAGAGTTAATGGGTAGAACGTGCTAATCTGACCCAGGTAATGATGTGTCGCTGACTTCAGTCAGTCATGTGTAGACACTCTGGTAAGAGATAAAGTTCAGAGGTTGGACTCTTGTCTGGCAGGAACGTGCTTACTCTGTAACCTGTTTAAAAGTAGGACAAATAAACAAGTGTTCACCAGATACCTGTCTACACTCTGTCCAAGTCCCACACTGGGAGTCCAACAGAGGAGGATCCCACAAGACAGTGATGTCAGTGTAAAGAAAGTAGCTTGTAAAAGTCAGCAGAATATAGAGTAATCCGGAGGGAGGTATCCCTGGTCAGCATTCCCTGTCCTTACCCATTTCCCTGCATCAAAGGCCCACAGAGAGGCAGTGGGAGCTGTGGAAACACCATAAAGAGCCTGAAATTATTTCCTTCCTTTCTACAGGTGAACCAATAGAAATAACGTGCCCCTTGGGCAGAGTGTGGAATGGGTTTTTATTCCATTGTTCAAGCCTTTGACATTATTGCAGACCAAAACAATACTTAGTCCTTGAATGAAGATGTTTAACCAGTGCCCACACTGACATGGGAATTAATTGGATTATTCTGAACAGACTGAGCTCATTCATACAAGAGCATAAAGTTCATCCATGATCCAATTGTCACGTGTGTCCCAGTAATTAAACTCTGCAAGACAAAGATTCTCTTACTCCTGATCAAGTGCTATGGTTTGTGAAACAGATCAGACCTAGAAAATTTACCCAGAGTGTAATTAGACACAATTCTGAAGCTTGATATGATGTTGTGGATGGAATAGGTCCACATTCCCAACATAAACCCATCAAACCAGCAAATAGAACATAGAACATAGAACAGGCCCTTCGGCCTTCGACGTTGCGCCGACCAATTAAGAAAAAGCAATGACCCTCTAACCTAAACCATTCCCTTTTCATCCATAAACTTATCTACTAACCTCTTAAACGCTCTCAAACTTGGCGCATCTGGACATGGCTGCTGTTCTGTGACGCCTGTGTTGTGATGTGAACACTGAGCACCGTTCCGGGAACTGCCAACAGAATCCTTCTGGGCATCTCAAACATTTCTTCAAATCCAACTGTTTGAATCTGTTGGAATCAGCTTATAATTGCTGGGGGAAACCTGGAAAGTAGCAAAGGTTTGCTGGAAATCTCACGGCAGGCAAGTTAGAAGATTTAGAGCTATTATTTTTGAAATCAGAGTGTTTTCTCTGTTCATTTGGGGCTAAACTGAAAAAGTCACTTTCTTGTCTTGCTTGGAATTGGTGGAATCCAGTCAGAGAATCGGAATAAAACCCGTCTACATTTTTAAACCTGCTATAAGGGAAAGTTTAAACTCGATTGGCAGGGGGAGGTGGTGGGATCCTCAGGAACAGGGAGACAAATGAGGGGCTGAAAGGAGATGCAGGTAATCAGCAACAACTAGCTAAGAAGACAGATAGGCAGGGAATGGGGAAAACCTGTTGGATTAAATTGCATCAGTTTCAGTGGCCGGTTTGGCTGATTTATGGTGGGGATATGGATCTGGGTGAATTTTCTAAGTTCAGCCTGTTTCGCAAACCAAACCACTTGATCAGAAGTGAGAGAAGAGAGACAGGTAAAGCTGATAAACTCGGGACAGGGATAGGTACATGGGACTGGGGTATTACAGCCATAACTGAAACATTGCTGAGGGAGGGACAGGACTGGCAGTTTGATGTTCCAGGGTACAGCGGCTTTAGATGGGATAGAGGTGGAAGAGAGAGGAGGGGGAGTTGCATTCTTGATTCAGAGAGCATCATTAGCGGCGTTAGTGTACGCTTTCCCTGGACCATCTGATGGGTAACACTACAGCTCAGTGACTATCGCTGTGCTGTGCAGATACATGGATTTGGGCCTGTGTCTGTGGGAGTTTGCGCATTTTCCCCGTGCTTGCGTGGGTTTTCTCCGGGTGATCCGGTTTCCTCCCACATCCCAAAGATGTGCTCTTAGGCTGATTGGCAAAACAAATTCTTCCTAAATTGTCTCAAATTTGGTTTTTAATCCATAGATTTATAAACGTGGACAGGGTTGCGGGTAGAGGTGGGAACATTGGGGTGACGGTGTGGGCTTGTTGGGCCTAAGGGTCTGTTTCCTGTGCTGTTTTGATCTTTGTTCTTCTTTGTTCTATGTATCACGGCATTAGTCAGAGATAAATCATCCAGCGAGGGTTTGTAGGTAGAATTAAGATGTAAGAAATGGATGGCGACCTTATTGAGGTTGTTCTATAGGCCCCCAAACAGCCAACGGGAATTAGAAGAACAAATATGCCACGAGATTGTGGAGATTTGCAGGAGTAATCGGGTTATCACAGTTGGGGATTTTAATTTTCCTAACATAAACTGGGACTGCCATAATGTTCAGGGTTTAGATAGGGTGGAGTTTGTTAAGCGTGTTCAGGGAAGTTTCCTCAGGCTTGTGGAGGGTTCTACTCAGGAAAAGGTAAAACTAGACCTACTCTTAGGAAATAGGGCAAAGCGAGTGACTGAGGTGATGGTGGGGGGATCACTTTGGGACCAATGACAGAGTTTTATTCATTTTAAAATAGTTGTGAAAAGGACAAAACAGGCACAAGCTCTAAATTAGAGCAAGGTGAATTGTGACGGAATGAGATTGGAACTCACAAGGAGTGACTGGAGCAGATTGTTTGAGGGCAAAGGGATTTCCGGTAAGTGGGAGGCCTTCAAAAGTGAAACAGTTCGAGTTCAGGGTCTGTAAGTTCCTGTTAGGGTGAAGGGCAAGGCTGGCAGGAGGAGAGAAACTGGAATAATAAAACAATATTGAGGTTTAGGCCATGAAAAAGGAGGAGGCATGACTTAGATACAATCAGCTGGAATCAAGAGATTCCCAGGAAGTGTACAGGGAATACAGGAGCGTACACAAGAAGGAAATTAGGAGGGCAAAAAGGGGACATGAGGAGCTTTGGCTGAGAGGATGAGATGAATCTAAAGGGATTCTTTAGGTATATGAAAGGAAAAAGAATAACTAGAGAGAGAATAGGACCCCTCAAGGACCAAAGTGGACACATGTGGAACCGTAGGAGATGGCTGGAGTTCTTAGTGAATACTTTTCCTCTGTTTATCTTGGAGAAAGACATGAAGATTTGGGAAGTAGGGAAAGTTAGTGGTGATTTATTGGGAGAGTTTGTATTACAGTAGAGGAGGTGATGGATATGTTAAAATGTATGAAGTGGATAAATCTCCTGTCCTGACCAGATTTTTTCAAGCACACTGTGAGAGGCTAGTGAAGAAATTGTGGGAGCTCTGGTTAAGATATTTGCAGCATTGTAGCCATAGGTGAGGTACCAGAAGACTGGAGCAGGGCAAATGTTGTGCCCTCATTTAAGAAGGACTGCAAAGAAAAATCTGGGAATTATAGACCAATAAGCCTAACATTTGTTGGGGGAGGTACGTTACTAGAGAGAATTCTGAGGGATGAGATATACAGACATTTGGGAAGACAGAATTTGATTAGGAGCAGTCAGCACAGCTTCCTGCATGGGAGATCCCGCCTTACAGATGTGTTAGAGTTCTTTGATGAAGTGATCGGAAAGGTTGATGAGGGCAGAACAGTAGATGTAGTCTAAATGGATATCAGTAAGGCCCTTGATAAAGTTCCATATGGTGGACTATTCTACATAGAACATAGAACACTGCAGTACAAACAGGCCCTTCAGCCCAGAAGTTGCGCTGATCATATCTGTGTCTACCAGGCCATACAATTATCTGTAACTCCCAATCCCATTAGTTCCCATGTACTCATCCAGAAGTCTCTTAAAAGACCCCAGCGAGTTTGCCTCCACCACCACTGATGGCAGCCGATTCCATTCACTCACCACCCTCTGTTTGAAAAACTTACCTCTAACATCCCCTCTGTACTTACCCCCCAGCACCTTAAATCTGTGTCCTCTCGTAGCGACCATTTCAGCCCTGGGAAATAGCCTCCAAGAATCCACCCTATCTATTCCTCTCAACATTTTATAAACCTTATAAACCTTGTTCTGCAAGGTTAGATCACATGGAATCTAGGGAGAGGGGAGACCGGTACACAGACCCCTATCTGAGCATGCAGACCCCTGTCCCATTACACAGACCCCTGTCCCATTACACAGACCCATGCCTGAACATGCAGACCCCTGTCCCAGCATGCAGACCCCTGTCCCAGCACGCAGACCCCTGTCCCAGCACGCAGACCCCTGCCTTATCCCATACGGACCCTCCTACAATATAGTGGAGACCACAGTTGAATTTACACGGGAAGAGATAGAGTTTGCTGCAGTTATTCTGTATTTTATTATGAGGATAGCAAAGGCATCGATAGCATAAGTGAAGAGAATCTGTCCTATCCGGAACTCCAGGAGAGGGGGAAAAGAAGCTTAAAATGAGAGTCAGGCTGTTGTAGCAGACAGGAGGGGCTAAATGGCCTGCTGTGCTTAGTAGTCAGTCGAGTGTGTTAAGTGAGGGGATTGTTAGCTGTGTCTAATTTGCCTGCTGATTTTGCAGATCCCCAGCGGACAATGATTATATTTAAAAGATGTCACTGTTCAAAGAGCAGGCGATTGAACCGCCTCTGAAATGCAGAGTGTATCGATTTCACATCAAGCCACAGAAACAAAAGCCTGGATAAGGATGTTATCTTTATCAGTATTCTCTTGTTAGGGTGACAGATATCATGGTCCGGGGGAAAGGCTGAAATCTGGATCAAGGAGCAGTTATCCGCTGTCTCAGTCTCACACACTCCAGCAGATTGCCAAAGAGTGGGTTCCTTACTAACCCGGGGCGGGGGCGGTGGTGAGGGATCACATTCAGCCCAAAGCAAAATCAGTCAAGTTCAAACTACTCCTTCTGCTTCAGAACTATCACTGGGGATTTCACATCTCATCACCCACCGGCACTGAGTGAGACTCTCCCCAGGTTACTAACTGTAAACAGACTGTGCATTATGACATTCGACTAAGATAGGCATCACTCAGTGATCTGGGGGATGAGGGGAGCTGCCATCTCGATGCTACAGAAACATCATTCAGTCCATCAAATCTGCACCCATTCTCAGAAACAGCATCACACCCAAGCTCTATCCCCATGGGGATTTTAGCCTGGCCAATCCATCTAATCAGTACATCTTTGGAGTGTGGGAGGAAACCGGAGCATCCGGAGGAAACCCACGCAGACACGAGAAGAACTTGCAAACTTCACACAGTGACCTGAGCCAGGATTCAAACCTGGAGCGGTGAAGCAGGAGTGCTAACCACTGCTCTACCGTGCCGCCCTGATACCTCACTCCCCGACCCCTCACCCCAACACAATCCTGTGTTTAAGGAAAGTCCTGTATTTACGCAGGGCGCCGCGTGTACAAAGGGCACCGTGTTTACAAAGGATGCTATCTTCACACGTGGTCCTGTGTTTACGCAGGGCACCGCGTGTACGGAGGGCGCCGCGTGTACACAGGGCGCCGCGTGTACGCAGGGCGCCGCGTGTACGCAGAGCGCCGCGTGTACGCAGGGCGCCGCGTGTACGCAGGGCTCTGGGAAGGTCTCCGCTGGTGAACAGTGCGATAATAATTCTCTGTCATTGACAGAAACAGACTTTGCCAGCTTGAAGCTACATTACCGTCCCATAATTAGAGAGCTTTCATCTGTTTCCACATGTCACTGCAAATATGCTGTATCCCAAAGTTAGATTGGAGCAGGCAGGAGGAGCTTAAATGTAGAGTTAACACAGGAAAATGACAATTTGTGGATCAGTGGCCCCAGAATTCCATGTGTGAGTGTGACAGAGAGTGATGGGATCCATCATTTCACTAATACAGTAAATTACTCAGACTGCTTAGATTGTATAATTTACTCAGAGAAACCAAATATGATTCATTCCCACCTGCTATTATACAGTCTGTGTGTGTGTCAGTGTCAGCTCCTGTACGGTCCGTGTGTGTGTGGGTGTGTCTGCAGGTGTGTGTGGGTGTGTCTGCAGGTGTGTGTGGGTGTGTGGGTGTGTAGGTGTGTGGGTGTGTGGGTGTGTAGTTGTGTGGGTGTGTAGTTGTGTAGGTGGTAGGTGTGTGGGTGTGTGGGTGTGTGGGTGTGTGGGTGTGTAGTTGTGTGGGTGTGTAGGTGTGTGGGTGTGTACGTGGTAGGTGTGTAGGTGTGTGGGTGTGTAGGTGTGTGGGTGTGTTAGTTGTGTGGGTTGTGTAGGTGTGTAGGTGTGTGTGTGTGTGTGTGGAGTGTGTAGGTGTGTGGGTGTGTAGGTGTGTGAGTGTGTGAGTGTGAGTGTGTAGGTGTGTGGGTGTGTAGGTGTGTAGGTGTGTGTGTGTGTGTGAGTGTGTAGGTGTGTGGGTGTGTAGGTGTGTGAGTGTGTGTGTGTGAGGTGTGAGGTGTGTGGGTGTGTGGGTGTGAGGTGTGTGAGTGTGTAGGGTGTGTGGGTGTGTGGGTGCGTAGGTGTGTTGGTGTGTTGGTGTGTAGGGTGTGGGTGTGTGAGTATGTAGGTGTGTGGGTGTGTAGGTGGTAGTTGTGTAGGGTGTGTGGGTGGTTGAGTGTGTGGGTGTGTGAGTGGGGGTGTGTAGGTGTGTAGGTTTGGTAGGGTGTGGGTGTGGTAGGTGTGTGGGTGTGTAGGTGTGTGGGTGTGGGGGTGTGAGGTGTGGGTGTGTAGTGTGTATGGGTGTGGAGGTGTTGTAGGTGTGAGTGTGTAGGTGTGTGGGTGTGTGAGTGCGTAAGTGTGTGGGTGTGTGGGTTGTGGGTGTGTGAGTGTGTGGGTGTGTAGGTGTGTAGGTGTGTAGGTGTGGGTGTGTAGGTGTGTGGGTGTGTGGGTGTGTGTTTGTGTAGGTGTGTGGGTGTGTGAGTGTGGGTGTGTCTGTATGTATGTGTCCGTGTGGGTGTGTGTGCGCGCGTGTGTGTGTTTGTGTGAGCTCCTGTACGGTCTGTGTGTGTGTGTGTGAGTGTGTGACTGTGTATGTGTGAGTGTCTGTGTGTGAGTGTCTGTGTGTGAGTGTCTGTGTGTGTGTCTGTGTGTGTGTGAGTGTCTGGGTCTGTGTGAGGTGTGTGAGTGTGTGTGTGTGTCTGTGTTGAGTGTGGGTCTGTGTTCATGAGTGTCTGTGTGTGGAGTCTGTGTGTCTGTGTGTGTGACGTGAGTGTCTGTGTTGTGTCTTGTGAGTGTGTGTACTGTGTGTCTGTGTGTGAGTGTCCTGTTTGTGTGTGTGAGTGTGAGGTCCGTGTGCTGTTGAGAGTGTGGATCTGTGTGTGTGTGTGTGACCAGTGTGGGTCTGTATGTGAGTGTGGGTCTACCCGTGTGTGATTGTGGGTCTGTGTGTGTCTGTGTGTGTCGGTGTGTGTCTGTGTCTGTGTGTGAGTGTCTGTGTGTGAGTGTGTGAGTGTGTGTCTGTGTGTGTGTCCTGTGTGTGTGTGTGTGTGTGAGTCTGTGTGTCTGGGTGTGTGAGTCTGTGTGTCTTGTGTGGTTGTGTGAGTGTGGGTCTCGATGTGTGTGTGAGAGGTGGGTCTGTGTGAAGGTTTGGTGAGCGTGTGTTGTGTTCTGTGTGTGAGTGTGGGTACTGTGTGTGAGTGTCTGTGTGTGTGAGTGTGTGTATGTGTGTGTGTTGTGTGTCTGTGTCTGGGTGTAGGCTAGTATGTGTGTCTGTGTGTGAGTGTCTGTGTGTGTGTGTGAGTGTGAGTGTCTGTGTGTGTGTGAGAGTGTGGATCTGTGTGTGTGTGTGTGAGTGTGGGTCTGTGTGTGAGTGTGGGTCTGTGTGTGAGTGTGGGTCTGGTTGTGATTGTCTGTGTGTGGTGAGTTTCGTGTGTCTGGTAGTGTGTGTCTGTGTGAGTGTGTGTCCTGTGTGTGAGTGTGTGAGTGTGGGTCTTGTGTTTGTGGTGTCTGTTGTTGTGAGTGGTGATGTGGGGGTCTGGGTGTGTGGCTGTGTGGTTTGTAGTGTGTGAGTGTGTGTCTGTGTGTGTGAGTCTGTGTGTCTGTGGTGGTGTCTGTGTGTGTGTCTGTGTGTGTGAGTGTGGGTCTGGCGTGAGGTCTGTGTGTGAGTGTCTGGGTGTGTTGTGAGAGGGGGTCTGTGTGTGTGTGTTGAGTGTGAGTGTCTGGTGTGAGGGTGTGTGATTGTGGGTCTGTGTGTTGATGTGGGTCTGTAGAACATAGAACATAGAACATAGAACAAGTACAGCACAGAACAGGCCATTCGGCCTTCGATGTTTGCCGACCAAAATAAAAAGCAATGCCCCTCCAACTAAAACATCACTTCTCATCCATATACTTATCAACTAACCTCCTTAACCGCCACCAAACTTGGCGCAGTCTACAACAGCTGCAGGCAGGGCATTCCACTCCCTAATCACTATTTGAACGTAAAGAACCTACCTCTGATATCGTCATAACCATTACCCCTTAATTTACAAGATTTGTGTACCCTAGTGCTCGCTTTTTCCATCCTAGGAAAAAGGCTATCATGTCCGACCACATCCAAACCTCTAACTTATATCTTATATGGTTCAATAAAGATCCCCCCGTAGACGACTCCTTTCTAACGAAAACACCTCAAACCTCATACCTCTCAATGTGTGTGAGGTCTGTGGTGAGTGTCTGGTCTGTGTGTGTGTGAGTGTCTTGTGTGTTGTGAGTCTGTGTAGAGTGTGTACGTGAGTGTATGTGTGTGGTGAGTGTTCTGTGTGTGAGTTGTGGGGTCTGTGTGTGAGTGTGGTGGGTCTGTGTGTGAGTGTCTGTGTGTGTGAGTCTGTGTGTTTGTGTGCTGTGGTGGTGATGGGTGTGTCTGTGTGTGAGTGTATGTGTGTGTGTGTGAGTGTGGGTCTGTGTGTGAGTGTGTGTATGTGTGTGTGTGAGTTGGTGTCTGTGTGTGTGTCTGGGTTGTGTGAGTATGTGGGGTCTGTGTGGGTGTCTGTGTGGGTGTGTGTTGATGAGTTGTGTCTGTGTTGTTGTGTGTGTGAGTGAGTGGGTCTGGTGTGTTTGCAGTTGGGTGTCGTGTTGTCTGTTGTTGTGGCTGTTGTGTGGTATGTTGGTGTGAGTGTGGGTCTACTGTGAGTGTCTGTGTTGGAGTAGTCCTGTGTAGTGAAGAGAGTGTGGGGTCTGTGTGTGTGTGTGTGTAGTGTGTGTGTGAGTGTGTGTGTCTGTGTGTGAGTGTGTGTATTGTGGGGTATGGTCGTGTGCAGTAGTGGGTATGTGTGTGAGGGTCTGTGTGTGGGTTGTGTGTGAGTGGTGAGGGTCTTGTGTCGTGAGTGTCTGTGTGTGTGAGTTCTAGGGTGTCTGGGTCTGTGTATGTGTAGTGTGTCTGTGTGTGTGTGTCGGGGTGTGTCGTGTGTGCGTCGTCTGTGTGTTGAGTGTACGGTGTGTGGGTCTGTGAGTGGTGGGACTGTGTGTGTGTGAGTGTGTGTGATGTGAGTGTGTGTGAGTGAGGTGAGTGGTGAGGGTATGTGAGTGTGTGTCTGTGTGTACGTTGTGGGTTGTGTGGGTGTGGTCTGTGTGTGTAAGTGTTGTGGGTCTGTGTGTGTGTCTGTGTGTCTGTGTGTGTGGAGAGTGTGTGTGGGGACTGTGTGTGGTCGTGTGTGAGTGTGGGTGTGTGCTGTGTCTGTGTGTGTGTCTGTGTGTGTCCCGTCTGGTCTGGTATGTTGAGTGTGTGTGTGTGTTGTGGGTCTGTGTGTCGTGTGTCTGTGTGTGTGTAGGTGTGTGTGTTGTGTGTGAGTGGGGTCTGTGTGTGTGTGTGTCTGTTGTGTGGCCCGTGTGAGTGTGTGTCTGGGTGGTGAGTGAGTGTCTGTTGTGGTGTTTGGTATGTGTGTGAGTGTGTGTCTGTGTGTGAGTGTGTGTCGGCTGTGTGTAGTATGTGTGTGAGGTGTGGTCGTGGTCTGTGTGTGTGTGTTAGGTGTGTGAGAGTGTGGGTATGTGTTGTGTTTGTGAGTGTATCGTGCGATTGTGCGTGTCCTGTGTGTGTATGTCTGTGTGTTGTGTGTGGTGTGTGAGAGAGTGTGGGTCGGCTGCATTGTGTGTGTGTCTGTGTGTGTTATGTGTCTATGTGTGGTGAGTGGGGTATGTGTTGTGTGAGTGTATGTGAGTGAGGCTGTGTCGGTTGTGTGTCTGTGTGTGTGGGTCGTGTGTGAGTGTGAGGTTCTGTGTGTGAGAGTGTGTGTCTGGTGTGTGTGGGTCTGTGTGTGTGTTGAAGTGTGAGCTTGTGTGTGTGGAGTGTGTGGTGCTGTGTCTGTGTGATGGAGTGTGTGTGTGTGTGAGTGTGGGTCTGTGTGTGGGTTTTTTTGTGTCTCGTTGGGATGGTGAGTGCGCGTTGCTGTGTGTGTCGTCGTGTGTGTGTGTATGTGTGTTGTGTGTGTGAGAGAGACGTGTGTGTCTGTGTGTGTGGTGGGTCTGTGTGTGGGTCTGTTGTGTGTTGTCTGGTGTGAGTGTGTCTGTGTATGTGTGTGCTCGTGTGTCTGTGTGGAGTGTGTGTCTTTGTGTGTTGTAGGTGTGGTGTGTATGTGTGTGGACTGTGTGTCTGTGTGTGTGGTGTGTGTCTGTGGTGAGTGTTGTGTCTGTGTGGTGTGTCTGTGTGTGGCGTGGTTGGATGTGTGTGCATGATGGTTCGTGTGTGTGTGCTGAGAGAGTGTGTGTCTGGGTGGTGGTCTGGTCTGTGTGTGTGTGTGTGTGAGAGGTGGATCATGTGTGTGTTCTGTGTGTGTATGTGTTGCTGGTGTGTTGTCGTGTGTATGGTATGTACTATGTGTGGTGGATTGTGGGTCTGTGTGAATGTGAGTGTTAGTGTGTCTGTGTGTGTGTGGTGTGTATGGGTGTGAGGGGGTTGTGTGTGTGTGTCTGTGTGATGTGAGTGTGGGTTCTGTGGTGTGTGGGTCTGTCTGTGTGTGAGTGTGGGTCTGGTGGTGTGAGTGTGTGTGTGTGTGGGTCTCTGTGTGTGTTGTGAGAAGAGGTGTGTCTGTGTGTGTGGTGGGTCTGTGGTGTGTGTGTGAGTGTGAGTGTAGGTGTGTGATGAAAGTGAGTGTTTGAGTGAGTGTGTGAGTGTGAGAGTGTGAGTAGTGTGAGTGTGAAAGTGTGTGAGTGTAGAGTGTGTGAGTGGAGTGTGAGAAGTGAGTTGAGTGTGAGTGTGTGGAGGTGAGAGTGTGAGAGTGTTGAATTGTGAGTGTGAAGTGTGAGTGTGAGTGTGTGAGTGAGAAGTGTGAGTGTGATGTGAGAGTGTGAGTGGTGAGTGTGAGTGTGAGTGTGTGTGTGAGTGTGAGTGTGTGAGTGTGAGTGTGTGAGTGTGTCTGTGTGTGTGTGTGGGTCTGTGTGTGAGTGTGAGTGTGTGAGTGTGTGTGTGTCTGTGTGTCCGTGGGTGTGTCAGGAGTTTCCTGGTGTTAATTTCACTCGGAGACAACCCAATCTGCACAGAGTGGTCAATGCAGGCTCCTGCTCCATAAGCTGCGGGATGATCCACAACGTGACTGCAGGGATGAGATGCAGACCTTGGGACAGATCACATCAACTTGTTCACTAGGATCAGTAATGGCATGTACCCCACTTTCCTCAGTAGCATTTCAGAAGACCAAACTAAACATCCCCATTGTATGCTGCAGAAAGCAAGTGACACCCTCTCCTTGCCCCCCTCCTCCTCGCCCCCCTCCACCTCACCCCCTCCTCCTCGCCCCCCTCCACCTCACCCCTCCTCCTCGCCCCCTCCTCCTCGCCCCCCTCCTCCTCGCCCCCCTCCTCCTCGCCCCCCTCCTCCTCCGCCCCCACTCCCCCTCACCCCCTCCTCCTCGCCCCCCTCCTCCTCGCCCCCCTCCTCCTCGCCCCTCCACCTCGCCCCCCTCCTCCTCGCCCCCCTCCACCTCACCCCCTCCTCCTCGCCCCCTCCTCCTCGCCCCTCCTCCTTGCCCCCCTCCTCCTCCGCCCCCCTCCTCCTCGCCCCCCTCCACCTCACCCCCTCCTCCTCGCCCCCCTCCTCCTCGCCCCCCTCCACCTCACCCCTCCTCCTCGCCCCCCTCCTCCTCGCCCCCCTCCTCTCGCCCCCCTCCACCTCACCCCCTCCTCCTCGCCCCCCTCCTCATCTCCACTGTAAGTGAAACAATGATCTTGAGCTAAGTTCCCGCTCTCTCTCACTCTGACTGTCCCTGAATTAATTTCCGTTCCCTCCGCCTCTCTCAATCACTTGGTAAATGTTCAGAAGCTGCTACAAGTTATTATAAAAATGTCCTCCAAACATTTGATCAAACACTGAGTTTTTTACAAGGACCTCATCTCAACACTGCCCCAGGCCAATATTCTCATTATCAATCCTCTGCTGGAAATATAATTGAAAGTCAGGACAGTGAGACAGAATATTCACACATGGAATACATTTCCTTCAAAGGCAAAAAGTCGATGTTTTGGTCATGTTAAAAAATATGAGTCCTTATCAGCGTGTACATGAGCATTCCTATCAAAAACAGGGAACCCTGGAAAATCTCAGCAGGTCAAACAGCGTCCATGGAGAGAGAGTAGAGCAAACATTCCGAGTCAGGATAATTCTGCATCAGAGCTGAAGATATGGAAAATCAGATCAGAATTATACTGTGTGCGAGCGTGCGTGTGTGTGTGCGAGCGTGTGCGTGAGCTTGCGTGTGTGTGTGCGAGCATGTGCGCGAGTGTGCGTGTGTGTGCGCGAGTGTGTGCTCGAGCATGCGTGTGTGTGCGCGAGCGTGTGCGCGAGCGTGTGCGCGAGCGTGTGTGTGTGTGCGCGAGCGTGTGTGTGTGTGCACAAGCGTGTGCGCGAGCGTGTGTGTGTGTGTGCGAGCGTGTGTGTGTGTGTGAGCGTGTGCACGGGCGTGTGGTGTGTGCGCGAGCGTGGTGCGCGAGCGTCGTGTGTGTGCGTGAGCGTGTGCATGAGCGTGCGTGTGTGTGTGCGAGTGTGTGTGGTGTGTGTTGAGCGTGTGCACGAGCGTGCTGTGTGTGCGCGCGAGCGTGTGCGCGAGCGTGCGTGTGTGTGCGCGAGCGTGTGCGCGAGCGTGCGTGTGTGTGCGCGAGTGTGTGCACGAGCGTGCGTGTGTGTGCGCGAGCGTGTGCGCGAGCGTGTGCGCGAGTGTGTGCGCAAGCGTGCGTGTGTGTGTGCGAGTGTGTGTGTGTGTGTGAGCATGTGTGCGAGCGTGCGTGTGTGTGTGCGAGTGGTGTGTGTGTTGTGAGCGTTGTGCGCGAGCGTGCGTGTGTGTGCGTGAGCGTGTGCACGAGTGTGCGTGTGATTGCGCGAGCATGTGCGCGAGCGTGCGTGTGTGTGCATGAGCGTGTGCGCGAGTGTGCGTGTGTGTGCGAGCGTGTGCGTGTGTGAGCGTGTGCGCGGGCGTGTGTGTGTGTGAGCATGTGCGCGGGCGTGTGTGTGTGTGTGTCGGTGGGGTGGGAGGATGGTAGGGCCTAATAGACAGACAGAGGAAATGTGAATGGGGGATGGTTAAGGCTGAGAGAGACGTTAAAAGTGTCCATTGAGAGATCAAAATGTGTAAATGGCGGAAGAAAGGTGCAGGGTGTCAAAGGTCAACTTGAGCCTTGTGACAGACAGGCCAAGGGAGACCAGGGAGGGGGGAAACAAGATAAGGAAGTGAGATTTCTAAGAAATGGATAAATGAAATGATGGAAGAAATGAAAATGAAAAGTAATAAAAAAGATTAATAAGATTTAAAAAATTGAAAGAAGATAAATGGGAATGGAGTGGAGGTGGAGAACAGAATTCAGGCTCTGAAGCTTCTGGACTCACTGTTCAGTCCGGAACGCTGTAAAGTGTCCAATCGGAAGAAGACCTCCAATAGCGGAATGATTAAAATAGTGAATTCTGAGTTAAAGGCATTGGAGTTCTGGTGTTTGTGAAAGTTACAGAAATATAAAAATGTGAAAGAAGAACAACGATTTAAAACTGGGGGGATGATGAGACCAGAGGCAGTGTGAGTCAGTGGGAATAATGGCTGAATAGAGATATAAACAGTCTGGAACACACACAGCTGGAGATTGGACAAGTTGAGGTTTGATCACTCGGAACAGGACAGCAGTTAAGAGTGTATCGGAATATCACGTCAGGCGTTAAGAAGGGAACGTGGGTCTCCACAACAGGTCAGCAGCTGGGACGAGTCGGTGATGTGAGGAGATGGAAGTAGATGGTTTTAGGATAAGTGTGAGCACGTGCTCACAAACCCTCCCTGGACTCACTCACTCTGTTAATACATCCCACATTCTCATTATTCACTGGGCAAAAATAAATGTTCTGTGCTGTAATGTTCTATGTATGTTCTATGTAAATCTCCTTCTGGGGACTAATCTTACAAATTTCTCTCTTATCCAATCACTCATTAATGAATGATTCTCTGGATTGTGTGGGCGGCTCAGCCCCATCCCTCCAGAATGTCCGTCTACCTGTGAACGAGACCTTTTACCACCCACACATTGCCTTATTAAGAATGATTGATCAGAATGGAAACCTGGTGGAAGGTTATAGAACATAGAACATAGAACATAGAACATAGAACATAGAACATAGAACAATACAGCACAGAACAGGCCCTTCGGCCTTCGATGTTGTGCCGACCAAAATAAAAAGCAATGCCCCTCCAAACTAAACCATCCCCTTCTCTTCCATATACTTATCAACTAACCTCTTAAACGCCACCAAACTTGGCGCATCTACAACAGCTGCAGGCAGGGCATTCCACTCCCTAATCACTCTTTGGGTTAGTGACTCCTTTCCTGTTAAGGAAACTACCCTCTCCTCCTGCAAGTACCCTTCCCCCTCACATCCCCCACACTCCCCACAACCTCACACCCTCCACCACCCCACATCCCCCCAACATCCCCCACACCCCCCACCCCTCCAAAACCATCTTTGTCCACTCACCTCATCAGAATAATCACATTTCAGTGACGTTTGCCCCTTTCTCTGACTCTAGTCTCCTCCTGAGCTTCCTTCTCCTTTCACCATCCCATCTTGTTCTCTTCCCCTCCCCCCAGCACCACATCTTCCCTGAAATTTCTTCACTTGATTTCTCTCTCAGTCATTGAGACAAACAAGGCCACTCTCCACAACTAACCCCCCACCCCACAACCTTACCATCACACACACTCCTACTACTCCCATCAAATCAATCACATATGATCATCAATGTTCATTTCCTTGTGTGACTCTGCACCCACATTCTCCATCCATTCTCTGACCCACCTTCCCTGTGTATCCATCCCTGAAACCATTCCCTCCAAATCCTTTAGAAAATTCTCAAGTCTCTAACTTTGTTTCCACTGTTTCTGCAGCTACTGATTTACTCACACTGTCACCTCCACCTCTGATGTCACTGTCTACACTGGAACTATTTCTGTCTCTTACTCTGGTTACTCTCGAGGACCTGGGGATGCAGCGATTCAATCTCAGGTTTGTGAGCATCAAGTTCTGCTTGTGTCAGTTAAAACTGTTCATTACTCATCTTGGAAAACAGAGATAACTCCGAGCATTTTTAATCAAAAACCAGCTCCTAAACCCCTTTTCCCTGAAACCTTGATTCCAACAATAAGTGGGAGGATCTCACAGACTTATTGTCACCAAGATGGAGACAGTTTGAACATAGAACATAGAACATAGAACATTACAGCACAGAACAGGCCCTTCGGCCTTCGATGTTGTGCCGACCAAAATAAAAAGCAATGCCCCTCCAAACTAAACCATTCCCTTCTCTTCCATATACTTATCAATTAACCTCTTAAACGCCACCAAACTTGGCGCATCTACAACAGCTGCAGGCAGGGCATTCCACTCCCTAATCACTCTTTGAGTAAAGAACCTACCTCTGATATCCGTCCTATAACTCATACCCCTTAATTTAAAGCTGTGTCCCCTCGTGCTAGCTTTCTCCATCCTAGGAAAAGGCTATCACTGTCCACCCTATCTAAACCTCTAATCATCTTATATGCTTCAATAAGATCCCCTCTTAGCCGCCTCCTTTCTAACAAAAACAACCTCAAATCCCTTCAACCTCTCTTCATAGGACCTGCCCTCCATACCAGGCAACATCCTGGTAAACCTCCTCTGTACCCTCTCCAATGCCTCCACATCTTTCTTATAATGTGGGGACCAGAACTGCACACAATACTCCAAGTGCGGCCGCACTAGAGTTTTGTACAGTTGCAACATGATGCTGCGGCTCCTAAATTCAATCCCCCTACCAATAAAAGCTAAGACTCCATATGCCACCATATGTTTAATCGCTGATATGTCTCTGTGTTCCATCCATCCACTGGAAACCTCAGAGAGCAATCCCCCTGAGGCCTGAACTCCCGTCTTCCTCTCCCTCATGCTGTCTCAGACCCCACCAGTCCGTGAGACCAACCCCCATCTATTCCTGTTCCCACTAACCTGCTGTTCACTCCCAGTTTCCATCTCTGCCCAGATTGGAGCCAACATTGGAAACACTTCTCTCTCTTTAGTTGTTGTCCCTCTTGTTAATTTGACTAATTGTGATTAATTCTATACCGGTGAAGATCATTCATTGAGTTCTAACAGGAGTTTGTCCAGTGCAGGGAGTGGGCCACCGGGTGGGAGTGGGGGGAGGGGAGGGGGGGGTGGGAATGGGGGGAGGGGAGGGGGGCTGGGAGTGGGGGGAGGGAGGGGGGGGTGGGAGTGGGGGGAGGGGAGGGGGGGGTTTCCAGTCTAACCGTCTGTCCCTCGGCCGTGACTCTGTTCGTGGCCGTGTATCGCTGGAAAGGGAACACAAAGTGTGTGTGTGGTGGGACTGTGCAGAGTTATCCAGTGGAACAATCTGGAGATTGGGGACATCATCATTCCCAGGAATTATTGTAATTTATTCAGTTTCCTTTGAGGTTTGTCTGTTTGTATCTCTTTAAGGGAATATCAATCAGTTGATTTGTTGATTAGTTTGTGGGTGTCAGCCCAGTACAAAGAGGGATACAGTGAGGCTGGGATTGTAATCTTTCATTCTGTGAATCAAATCCACATTAACTGGAGATTAGCCCCAGGTTCATCTTCACAAACTACCAGGAATGATATCAAATCTCTCCTGTCAATCTGCTCTCCTCACTCCCTCCTCAACCTCCCACCTTCTACCCTCACAAACTCCCACTCTCGCAAACTCCCACCCTCCACCCTCCAAACTCCCACCCTCCCACCATCGCCCACTCTCGCAACTCCCACTCTCGCAACCTCCACCTTCCAAACTCCCACCCTCCACCCTCACAAACTCCCACTCTCGCAAACTCCCCCTCCACCCTCACAAACTCCCCACTCTCGCAAAACCCACCCTCCACCCTCCAAACTCCCACTCTCGCAAACTCCCACCTCCACCCTCACAAACTCCACTCTCGCAAACTCCCACCCTCCACCTCCAAAACTCCCACTCTCGCAAACTCCCACCCTCCACCTTCCAAACTCCTCCACCCTCACAAACTCCCACTCGCAAACTCCCACCCACCCTCCAAACTCCCACTCTCCACCCCCAAACTCCCAGCATCCAAACTCCCACCCTCCACCATCCAAACTCCACTCTCGCACTCCCACCCTCACCAAAACTCTCCACTCCCACCCTCCACCATCCAAACTCCCACCTCCACCATCCAAACTCCACCTCACTCCACTCCCCAAACTCCCACTCTCGCACCCCCACCCTCCACTCTCCAAACTCCCACCCTCCACCATCCAAACTCCACTCTCGCAAACTCCACCCTCCACTTCCAAACTCCCACCCTCCACCATCCAAAACTCTCCACTCCACCTTCCAAACTCCCACCCTCCACCTTCCAAACTCCACTCCACCCTCCAAACTCCCTCCACCATCCAAACTCCCACTCTCGCAAACTCTCCACCCTCCACCTTCCAAACTCCCACCCTCCACCTTTCCAAACTCCACCCTCACCCTCCAAACTCCCACCCTCCACCATCCAACTCCACTCTCGCAAACTCCCACCCTCCACATCCAAACTCCCACCCTCCACCATCCAAACTCCCACCCCCCACCTTCCAAACCTCCACCCTCCACCCTCCAAAACTCCCACCCTCCACCTTCCAAACTCCCACCCTCCACCCAAACTCCCACCCTCCACCCTCTCCAAACTCCCACCCTCCATCCAAACTCCCACCCTCCACCTTCCCTCCCACCCTCCACCATCCAAACTCCCACCCTCCACCCTCCAAACTCCCACCCTCCACCATCCAAACTCCCACCCTCCACCCTCCAAACTCCCACCCTCCAGTATCCATTATCCTAAATCCTTGGCATCGATCACATTCCTGGTTTCGGGTCATACCTCACACCAGGCAGTTAATATTACACTGGCCTGATCCTGGGTGGGTGACAGACTAACGTACAGAAACTGATAAGAAAAGAAAAATGTATCACTGAGTAATAAATCCCAGCGTCTGCAATAGTGTTTGTAGGAGAGGATTGAGGGGATTGAGGGGAGAAATCAGCCACCATTACCCAAGGAAATTAAGGTTAATATTAAACTGAAAGAAACACATACAATGTAACACAGATTAGTGGTCAGCCGGAGTTGTAGAGAGTCACAGAGTCACAGAGGTTTACAGCAGGGAAACAGGCCCTTCAGCCCAACTTGTCTATACCGCCCTTTTTTTTAAACCACTAGGCTAATCCCAATTGCCCGCATTTGGTCCATATCCCTCTATACCCATTGTACCCATGGAACTACATAAATAGACCAATTTGTACCCAGCTCTCTTACTACCTCTGGCAACTTGTTCCTGACACTCACCACTCTGTGTGAAAAATTGCCCCTCAGGACATTTTTGTATCTCTCCCCTCTCACCTTAAACCTATGCCCTCTAGTTTTAGACTCCCCTTCCTTTGGGAAAAGATATTGACTATCTCGCTGATCTGTGCCCCCTCATTATTTTATAGACCTCCGTAAAATCATGCCTCAGCCTCCTACGCTCCAGAGAAAAAAGTCCCAGTCTATCCAGCTTCTCCTTATAATTCAATCCATCAAGTCCCTGTAACATCTAGTAAATCTTTTCTACACTCTTTCTAGTTTAATAATATCCATAGGATTGGGAAAGTTTTAAAGATCAAAAAATTAAAGTGGGAGAAGATAAAGTGCATGTAAACTAAAAACTAGTGCAGAACTAATGCAAAGACAGTAGTGGGAAGTTGTGCGTGGAGCCTGTAGAGATTGGTGAGGCACTGAATGAATGTTTTTCATCAGTCTTCACGTGGGAAAATGTCAACGGAGTTGGAGAGAATACTGGGATACAGGGTTGTAGACTAGACAGGATAGAGGCACATAAGGAGGAGGTGTTAGCTATACTTGAGAGTATGAAAATAGATAAATCCCCTGGGCCAGATGGGTTACTCTGGGAGGCTGGAGAGGAGATTGCAGAGCCTTTGGCTTTGATCTTCATGTCGTCGTTGGCTACAGGTGTAGTGCCGGAAGACTTGAGGATGGCAAATGTTGTCCCCTTGTTTAAGAAGGGGAGCAGAGACCATCCTGCAAATTATAGGCCAGTGAGCCTTACATCTGTTGTGGGGAAAGTTTTGGAAAGAATTATAAGGGATAGGATTTATAGTCATTTAGAAAGAAATGAATTAATTAGGGATAGAACATAGAACATTACAGCGCAGAACAGGCCCTTCAGCCTTCGATGTTGCGCCGACCAATTAGGAAAAAGCAATGACCCTCTAACCTAAACCATTCCCTTTTCGTCCATAAACTTATCTACTAACCTCTTAAAGGCCACCAAACTTGGCGCATCTACAACTGCAGCAGGCAGGGCATTCCATACCCTTACCACCCTCTGGGTAAAGAACCTACCTCTGATATCCGTCCTATAACTACCCCCCCTTAATTTAAAGCTATGTCCCCTCGTGCTAGCTTTCTCCATCCTAGGAAAAAGGCTATCACTGTCCACCCTATCTAACCTCTAATCATCTTATATGTTTCAATAAGGTCTCCTCTTAGCCGCCTTCTTTCTAACGAAAACAACCTCAAATCCCTCAGCATCTCTTCATAAGACCTGCCCTCCATACCAGGCAACATCCTGGTAAACCTCCTCTGTACCCTCTCCAATGCCTCCACATCTTCTTATAATGTGGGGACCAGAACTGTACACAATACTCCAAGTGCGGCCGCACTAGAGTTTTGTACAGTTGCAACATGACGTTGCGGCTCCGAAATTCAATCCCCCTACCAATAAAAGCTAAGACTCCGTATGCCTTCTTAACAACCTTATCGAGTTGATTGCCAACTTTCAGGGATCTATGCACATATACACCAAGATCCCTCTGTTCTTCAACACTATTAAGAGTTCTACCATTAGCCCTATACTCTACACATTTGTTATTCCTGCCAAAGTGAATTATCTCACACCTTTCCACATTAAACTCCATTTGCCACCTCTCGGCCCAGCTCTGCAACTTGTCCAAGTCTCTCTGCAAACTATAACACCCCTCTTCACTATCTACCACTCCTCCGACTTTGGTGTCATCCGCAAATTTACTAATCCATCCTTCAATACCCTCATCCAGATCATTTATAAAAATTACAAACAGCAGGGGCCCCAAAATAGATCCCTGAGGTACACCACTTGTAACCGAACTCCACGATGAATAATTTCCATCAACCACCACCCTCTGTCTTCTATCTGCTAGCCAAGTCCTAATCCAATTAGCTAAATCACCCTCAATCCCATACATCTGCATTTTCTGCAGAAGCCTTCCATGGGCCACCTTATCGAACGCCTTACTAAAGTCCATATATACCACATCAACTGCCTTACCCCCATCCACCTCTTTGGTCACTTTTTCAAAAAACTCAATAAGGTTAGTAAGGCACGACCTACCCTTCACAAAACCATGCTGACTATCCCCAATCAATTCATTTCTCTCTAAATAACTATAAATCCTATCCCTAATAATTCTCTCCAATACTTTGCCCACAACAGAAGTAAGACTCACCGGCCTATAATTCCCCGGAAAGTCTCTCTTCCCCTTCTTGAACAATGACAGCACATTCGCTATCCTCCAGTCTTCCGGCACTATACCCATAACCAACGACGACCTGAAGATCAGAGCCAGAGGCTCTGCAATCGCCTCTCTCGCCTCCCAGAGAATCCTAGGGTAAATCCCGTCCGGCCCAGGGGACTTATCTAACTTCAAACCCTCAAGAATATCTAGCACATCCTCCTTATCTACTTCAATACTTTACAGTTTGCAACCCTGTATCCCAGTGTTCTCCACAACTACATTTACATCTCCCTGCGTGAATACCGAAGAGAAATATTTGTTCAGTGCCTCTCCAATCTCTTTAGGCTCCACGCACAACTTCCCACTGCTGTCTCTGACTGGCCCTAATCTTGCCCTAACCAATCTTCTATTCTTAACATATCTAAAGAAAGCTTTAGGATTCTCCTTGATCCTATCAGCCAAAGTCTTCTCGTGTCCTCTTTTAGCTCTCCTCAACTCACTCTTTAGTTCCTCCTGGCTAATCTATAGCTATCCATTGCACTAACTGATCCTTCAAGCCTCATCCTGACATAAGCCTCCTTTTTCCTTTTAACCAGCGAATTAACTTTTTTAGTACACCATGGTTCCCTTACTCGACCATTTCCTCCTTGCCTGACAGGGACATACTTATCAAGGACTCGCAGTAGCTGCTCCTTGAATAAGCTCCACATTTCAGATGTTCCCAGTCCCTGTAGTTTCCTAGTCAACATGGATTTGTGAAGGGAAGATCATGCCTCACAAACCTTATTGAGTTTTTTGAGGAGGTGACCAAAGAGGTAGATAAGGGTAAGGCAGTTGATGTGGTGTATATGGATTTTAGCAAAGCGTTTGATAAGGTTCCCCATGGAAGACTATTGCAGAAAATACACATGTATGGGATTGAGGGAGATTTAGCAATTTGGATTAGGAATTGGCTAGCTGATAGAGGGTGGTGGTTGATGGGATATATTCAACCTGGAGTTTAGTTACTAGTGGTGTACCTCAGGGATCTGTTTTGGGGCCACTGTTGTTTGTTATTTTTATAAATGACCTGGATGAGGGTGTAGAGGGATGGGTTAGTAAATTTGCTGACGACACCAAAGTCAGAGGAGTTGTAGACAGTGAGGATGGATGTTACAGTTTGCAGAGGGACATAGATAAGTTGCAGAGCTGGGCCGAGAGGTGGCAAATGGAGTTTAATGTGGAAAAGTGTGAGGTGATTCACTTTGGTAAGAGTAATATGTGTGCAGAATATAGGGCTAATGGTAGGACTCTTAGTAGTGTAGATGAGCAGAGAGATCTCGGTGTACAGGTGCATAGATCTCTGAAAGTTGGTACTCAAGTTGATAAGGTTGTTAAGAAGGTGTATAGTGTGTTAGAACTTATTGGTAGATGGATTGAATTTCGGAGCCGAGATGTTATGTTGCAACTGTACAAAACTCTGGTGCAGCTGCACTTGGAGTATTGTGTACAGTTTTGGTCGCCACGTTGTAAGAAAGATGTGGAGGCATTGGAGAGGGTGCAGAGGAGGTTTACCAGGATGTTGCCTGATATGATGGGTAGGTCTTATGAGGAAAGGCTGAGGGACTTGAAGTTATTTTCATTAGAGAGAAGAAGGCTAAGAGGTTACTTACTTGAGACATATAAGATGATCAGAGGGTTAGATAGGGTGGATAGTGAGAGCCTTTTTCCTTGGATGGAGATGGATAACACGAGGGAACGTAGCTTTAAATTAAGGGGTGGTATTTATAAGACGGATGCTAGAGGTGGGTTCTTTACTCAGAGAGTAGTAAGGGCGTGGAATGCCCTGCCTGCAGCAGTTGTGGACTCATCAAGTTTAGGGGCGTTCAAATGGTCAGTGGATAGGGACATGGATAACATTGGAATAGTTTAGGATAGAGGATCATAAAATTTGTTCCATTGGTTGGTGCAACATTGAGGGCCGAAGGGCCTGTACTGCGCTGTAATGTTCTATGTTCTATATAAAAACTGACAATAAGAGATTCTTTAAACATATAAAAAGGAAGAGAGAAGCCAACCAGAAGACTGGCCCCTTAGAGAATGAGACTGGGAAATAATAATAGGAAAGTAGGAAATGGCAGAAGAGTTAAACAAATACTTTGTGTCAGTCTTTATTCTGCAAGATGCCAATGACATTGAGATGGAGGATCTTAGGGTGGGCAGAGCAGGCTCAAGGGGCCGAATGGCCTATTGCTGCTCCTGCTTTGTTTGTAACATCAGAGAAAACAAGTATCTGGCAGCTCTCACTTGGTGTTTTTGTGGGATCTTGCTGTGCACAGTGTAGATGATTGCTGCCGTTAGGTGTGAAGCAGGTGCTGGCGAGCAGCTGAAGTGGGAATATTTTGAAATCCCTCTTTGATTTGATTCACATTTTGAAGGGACCTTATCTGTGTTGCAGGAACGCCTGACCAGAGTTTGAACCAATCAGGGGTCAGGATGTTTCCCACACCCTTTGGCTCCGAGGACCAGGGGAAAACGGCAGAGAGAGAATTCCAAACATTCGGATTCTGTCTTTCTCCTTCAGCTACACATTCACATAATATATTCAATCCTCCCATTAGAATGGAAATGATGCTAATTATAGTTAAAAGGAGCTCTGGATTGACTTTGATGAAGGACTGTGGGAGGTTGTAGTGATGTCAGAATAATTGAGTTTTGATGAGTGAGGTGAACGAGTGATTCAGCCTAACGTGAAGTCTTGCTTCAGAAACTTAGCAGAAACAGGAGTTCCGGAGAGAGGCTCCTGTCCACTCGGGGGGGGTAAGAACTCAGTAAGAATTTAGCAACACCAATTTTTAATCCAACCGATTTATTTGATAGTAAAATTGCGAGCTTTCAACACTCTGTGTCTTCCTCAGGCAAATGCAGTATTTGCCTGAGGAAGACACAGAGTGTTGAAAGCTCGCAATTTTACTATCAAATAAATCGGTTGGATTAAAAATTGGTGTTGCTAAATTCTTACTAAGTTCTTACCCCCCCAATCCGACGCCGGCATCTTGACATCATCACTCGGGGGGGTCCCAGACTGGCCCAACTGATTCAATCCAGACACTGATAGACATTAACCAAGAGAGACACTCAGACAGGAGAAATTGAGTTATACATTGACAGGAGGCTGCCCCTGGGGCAGAAGACCTCCCCACCCCCACCCCACTGGGTAACAGACACCCCCCTCCTTCTCTCCTGGATAACAGATTGCCCCTGGGGCAGGAGAAACGCCCACCCCCACCCTCCTCCCCTGGAAAGACTTCCGCTGGGTAACAGACACCCTCTTCTTCCTGGGTAGAGGATGGGGGTGGGGGTGGGTTCTTTTCTCACCCAGTGTGCTCGGAAGGTTAGATCAGAGTGGATAAAGAGGAAATATTTCCTCCAAGCGCAGAATCCTGAATAAATGTTTCTTTCATTGGAGCTGGGGATTTATTGCCCCTTTGATTTCAGTGCCCAGCCGTTTCTGAGCCAGTTCCATTGCTGTTCAGCTTGGCTGCGGAAAGGTAGCACATTTCATTCAGCTGACAAGGATTTCATGGTCACCAAGGATTTCATGGTGCCAAGTTTTGACACCAGTTTCTCAGAGTATTGCTCTGGCTGTGTCAATTACCCAGTAAGAAGTCTGACAACGCCAGGTTAAAATCCAACCGATTTATTTGA
The DNA here is from genome assembly GCA_024679065.1 of Sphyrna mokarran. Taxonomy (NCBI): domain Eukaryota; kingdom Metazoa; phylum Chordata; class Chondrichthyes; order Carcharhiniformes; family Carcharhinidae; genus Sphyrna; species Sphyrna mokarran. The sequence continues at coordinate 93,595,833 of JAGIQG010000011.1, forward strand.
TAATAAACTCACAAGTTTTCGGGGTTTGCTCCTTTGTCAGGTGATTGGAGAGTTCTGGCCTCAGACAGAGCAGAGAACAGCGCAGGCAGTTTACAGATTACTGATTAGAATGCGAATCTTTACAACTAACCTGCTATTCAAGTTTTAAAGTGGCTGACAATGTGAGTGGAAGGAGCACTGAGCACAGGTTAGAGATATGTATTATCTCCTGACAGCACAGTAAGTGAGGTTTAACCCAGGCAAGTCATGGGGGTTACAGATAGTGTGGTATGAACCCAAGATCCCGGTTGAGGCCGTTCTCATGTGTGTGGAACTGGACTATCAGTCTCTGCTCAGCGACTCTGCACTGTCGTGTGTTGTAAAGGCCCCCTTGGAGAATGTTTACCCGAAGATCAGAGACCGAATGTCCATGACTGCTGAACTACCCACCATGCCACTACCTTCACTGGATAGCTGGAATTAAGATGCAAATGATTAAACATCCTATAGGAGTTTGTCCCTACTGACCTCCTCTGTCTAACCCAGGGATCACTGGACAATGATCAGGAGCAGGAACCCTGGCTGATTTCCCCCCTCTCTCTCTAACCCAGGGATCACTGGACAGTGATCAGGAGCAGGAACCCTGGCTGATTTCCCCTCTCCTCTCTCTCTCTAACCCAGGGATCACTGGACAGTGATCAGGAGCAGGAACCCTGGCTGATTTCCCCTCTCTCTCTCTAACCCAGGGATCACTGGACAGTGATCAGGAGCAGGAACCCTGGCTGATTTCCCCTCTCTCTCTCTAACCCAGGGATCACTGGACAGTGATCAGGAGCAGGAACCCTGGCTGATTCCTCTCTCTCTCTAACCCAGGGATCACTGGACAGTGATCAGGAGCAGGAACCCTGGCTGATTTCCCCTCTCTCTCTCTCTCCTCTCAACCCAGGGATCACTGGACAGTGATCAGGAGCAGGAACCCTGGCTGATTTCCCCTCTCTCTCTCTAACCCAGGGATCACTGGACAGTGATCAGGAGCAGGAACCCTGGCTGATTTCCCCCCTCTCTCTCACTAACCCAGGGATCACTGGACAATGATCAGGAGCAGGAACCCTGGCTGATTTCCCCCCTCTCTCTCTAACCTAGGGATCACTGGACAATGATCAGGAGCAGGAACCCTGGCTGATTTCCCCCCTCTCTCTCTAACCTAGGGATCACTGGACAGTGATCAGGAGCAGGACCCCTGGCTGATTTCCCCTCTCTCTCTAACCCAGGGATCACTGGACAGTGATCAGGAGCAGGAACCTCGGCTGATTTTCTGTTGTATTAAAGCAGGGCAGTGATAGATGATCAGTGTGTGATGTTTGGGAGTTAGTCTCTGGTTCAGTGAATGATCCGCTGATCTGTTTGTGCAGGATGAGGTGTGTTCACATTTGTCTGTGCTAAATCTGCACCTGCTGCTCTGATAGATCCATTGCAGCCAAGGAAAGGAGACATTCTCTCCTTAAAACTTCAATAAGTTATGGCAGAATTACCCCAGCACTGCGCGGGAGTATATATGTATCCGTGGTTAATCAATGTTCAAAACTACCTCAGTGTAGAACAAAATCAATGCCTGTTTAACTAGAGCTGGAAGCCAGCGAATGGGATCGATAGTTGCAATGTATTACATTCCCTGTTTCTGAAACCTATTCATTCTCATAATGGGTGACTTTCTCCCCCCCCCAGGGCTGCAGCTAAAATCTGGAGAATCACCTCAATATTACTGGGCAAGGCCCTACCTGAAGACTGATTGTCCAATTGGAGTTCCACCACATCCCTGAGCAGTTTGGATAAGCGACAGGTTTCTAATTGATGGAGGTCGATGAACACGTTATAACTGTAAGTTTAAGTCCCATTTACACAATGGATTGCAGAAGAGATTCAACTCAATTATCTTCAATTGGAGTTGGAAAATTCTTTGCCAATAATAACAAGCAGATTGTGAATTAATTATTGAGGATCATTTGTTGTTTTAATTGGCCTCCTTGCTCTGAGCTCTCACTGTGTAAATCCTCTCAATGCTGCAGAGTGTGGGATGGGCAGTGCGCAGGAACACATCGGTGAGCTGGATTGGGAAGGCTCAACTCTCACATTGTCACCGGGAGGTTTGGCGTTGCCTCTGTGGGTCCTGAACGTCAAATGGAATTGGAGTTGGTGCTGACCATTCAGTCCCTCAAACCTGTTCCACCATCAGATTTCCAATACGCTGTCCCGTCACTCCCAATCTGCCCTGATTTCCCGAGGGAGTGGAAAACTCTACCCAGCCTTACACATCTTCCATACATCCACAAGCTTCTGGGTAGAGAATTCCAAAGATTCAGGGTTCAAAATATTCAAAGATTCAAAGGATTTTTCTTGATCTTAATCCCAAATATTCAGGCCTGTATCCTGAGATGGTTCTTCCCAGTTTTCCCAGACAAACAGACCCTTTAGTTGGAATTTTCTCTTTGTGCTGCAGTGAGACTGTGACATGATTGGGCAGTGAGATCTCACTTTGTGTCTACCCAAATGTTGATCATTTCAATGAGATCGCCCCTCGTTCTTCTAAACTCGACTGAATTTACTCAACCTCTCATCATAGGACAACCCCTCAGCCCCAATCCAGGGAACCCTCACTGTCTCGCCCTCAGTGTCAGAGTATTCTTTCTCAAATGTGGGGACTAAAACTGCTCACAATATTCCCAATGTGATCTCACCAAAAACCTGTCCACATGCAGCAAGATTTTGTTATTTTTTATACTCTAATCTCCCTGCAATTAAGGACAACATGACATTATTTAAAAATTCATTTCACAGGATGTGGGTGTCACTGATTACACCGGTATTTATTGTCCACCCCTAACTGCCCATTGCTGGTGAGCTGCTTTATTGAACCAGTGCAGTCCATGTAGGATAGGTACACCCACAGTGCTGTTAGGAGGGATGATGTGGAGATGCCGGTGTTGAACTGGGGTAAGCACAGTGGGAAGTCTCACAACACCAGGTTAAAGTCCAACAGGTTTACTTGGAATCACGAGTTTTTGGAGTACCGCCCCTTCACCAGGTGAGTCAGAGAGAGAGTTCCAGGTTTTTGATCCAGGGACAGGGAAGGAATGCTGATATATTTCCAAGTCAGGATGGTGAGTGACTTGAGGGGAACTTGCAGGTGGTGGTGTTTCCAGATCTGACCTTGGCCTCCTGGATGGTCATGAATCTGGAAAGTGCTGCCTAAGGATAGAATCCATAGAATGCCTATAGTGCGAAGGAGGTCATTTGGCCTATCGAATTGGCACTGACCACAGTCCCACTCAGGGACTATCCCCATACATTTATCCTGCTAATTCCCTGATTCCAGAGTCAATTTACCATGGCCAATCAACCTAACCTGCATGTCTTTGGTCTGTGGGAGGAAATCAGATCACCTGGAGGAAACCCATGCAGACACGAAGAGAATGTACAAATTCCACACAGATAGTAACCTGAGGCTTGGACTCGAACCCTGGTCCCTGAGGCAGCCGTGCTAACCATTGAACCATTGTGCCACTCATAAAGTGGATATTGCGGGGGAGGTTTTTCACACAGAGAATGGTGGGTGTCTGGACTGCGCTGCCAGAGGAGGTGGTGGAAAGAAGCACATTAGCAAAGTTCATGATCTACCTTGATAGATACAGGTGATTCACAGAGGGGAACCGGTAGATGTGGTGTCTTTAGATTTCCAGAAGGCGTTTGTAAGGTACCTCATAAAAGATTGCTGCAGAAGGTTAGGGTATACGGAGTTAGGGATTAAGTGTTAAAGTGGATTGAGGATTGGTTATCTAACAAGAAGCAGAGAGTAGGAATCAATGGGTTCTTTTCTGGTTCGCAGTTGGTGACTAGTGGAGTGCCGCAGGGATCAGTGCTGGGGCCTCAACTGTTTACTATTTATAAAGATGATCTGGAGGAGTGGACTGACTGTAGGGTAAGAAAATTTGCTGATAACACAAAGAGAAGTGGAAAAGCGAATTGCATGTAGTGTGCAGAAAGTCTGCAGAGGGATCTGGATAGGCTGAGTGAGTGGGCGAGGACCTGGCAGATGGAGTATAACGTTGGTAAGTGTGAGGTTATCCACTTTGGTAGAAATAATTGTGGGAGGGATTATTATTTAAAGGGTGAAAAACTGCAGTATGCTATGGTGCAGAGGGACCGGGGGGTCCTTGTGCACGAACCACAAAAACCGAGTCTGCAGGTACAGCAGGTGATCAAGAAGGTGAATGGAATGTTGGCCTTTATATCGAGGGGGATAGAATATAAAAGCAGGGAGGTCTTGCTGCAACTGTATAGGGCACTGGTGAGGCCGCAGCTGGAGTACTGTGTGCAGTTTTGGTCTCCGCATTTGCGGAAGGATGTATTGGCCTTGGAGGGAGTACAGATAAGGTTCTCTAGGCTGATACCGGAGATGAGGGGGTTAGCTTATGAGGAGAGATTGAGTAGACTGGGACTGTACTCATTGGAATTTAGAAGACTGAGGAGGGATCTTATAGAGACGTATAAGATAATGAAGGGGATGGATAGGATAGAGGTAGAGAGATTCTTTTCACTTAGAATGGAAACAAGAATGAGAGGACATAGCCTCAAAATAAGGGGGAGGGGGTTGGTGCAATTTAGAACAGAGTTGAGGAGGAACTTCTTCTGTCTAAGGGTGGTGAATCTCTGGAATTCTCTGCCCATTGAAGTGGTGGAGGCTACCTCGCTGAATATATTTAAGTCACGGGTAGGTAGATTTTTGATCAATAAGGGAATTAAGAGTTATGGGGAGCAGGCGGGTAAGTGGAACTGATCCACTTCTGATTAGCCATGATCTTATTAAATGGTGGGGCAGGCTCGAGGGGCTGGATGGCCGACTCCTGCTCCTATTTCTTATGAACAGGAGGTGAATAGAGGGAAAGTAATGATGCATGGGCAACAAGAAGTGGGTCTAAATAAGATTAAGGAATTGGCACAGCCTTGATGGGCTGAAGGGACTATTATTGTGTTGCATTATTCTTTGTTCTTCATTCTTTGTACTCATTTTAGCCAGGTGCTATTTATTAAAGTAGATCTAATAGACTTTCATTTCCAACAAATGTCCTCTGGGTTTTTTGATAAAGAAGTGGTTTGTGAGATTTTAATTAAGTTAATTGACAGAATCATGTGATAATGTGGTTAATGGGAGGAGCTAGTTAGGTAGTAGAGAGAAAAACTGTTTAGTTTTCTGGCTGGGGTTTATTTAAAGACAGAAATCTGTGAGCCCTCTGAAAATTGAAACCTCTCTGAAAACTTCAAGCTGCTAACCTAAATTATAGCAGCTACACCTGGGTTTGCTGTATTTAAAGTGACATTTGAGTCAGCAAGAAGAATGTTGCTTACCTGGAACTGAAATAGCGATAAGTTAAAAAGTAAGGTATTTCCTTTCTTTTTTAAATATTCTTAAATAGTTAAGAGTTAAACTGTTTCATTTTGTGAGAGATGTATTTAAAATGTGTTAAGAACAAAACTTGTTTTGATAAAAGATCCCTAATAGGTTCTGGTGTAAAACATTCTTTTCTCACATTTATGCCAAAATAGAAAATGTGTTGGGGTTGAGTCTGGCTTCCGAACATATCGCGGGGTTCCGGTTCCTGAACATATCGCGGCGTTCCGGTTCCTGAACATATCGCGGGGTTCCGGTTCCTGAACATATCGCGGGGTTCCGGTTCCTGAACATATCGCGGGGTTCACTAGTGCGGCCGCACTTGGAGTATTGTGTGCAGTTCTGGTCCCCACATTATAAGAAAGATGTGGAGGCATTGGAGAGGGTACAGAGGAGGTTTACCAGGATGTTGCCTGGTATGGAGGGCAGGTCCTATGAAGAGAGGTTGAAGGATTTGAGGTTGTTTTCGTTAGAAAGGAGGCGGCTAAGAGGGGATCTTATTGAAGCATATAAGATGATTAGAGGTTTAGATAGGGTGGACAGTGATAGCCTTTTTCCTAGGATGGAGAAAGCTAGCACGAGGGGACACAGCTTTAAATTAAGGGGTATGAGTTATAGGACGGATATCAGAGGTAGGTTCTTTACTCAAAGAGTGATTAGGGAGTGGAATGCCCTGCCTGCAGCTGTTGTAGATGCGCCAAGTTTGGTGGCGTTTAAGAGGTTAATTGATAAGTATATGGAAGAGAAGGGAATGGTTTAGTTTGGAGGGGCATTGCTTTTTATTTTGGTCGGCACAACATCGAAGGCCGAAGGGCCTGTTCTGTGCTGTAATGTTCTATGTTCTATGTTCCGGTTCCTGAACATATCGCGGATTTAAGGCCCAGAGGCCGAACAGAAAGGAAGTAGAGTTGAAGACAAAATCAGATGAACGGTGAGTGTATTTGGTATTGAAGAGACTCGAGAAGCTGAATGACTAACTGCTGTTCCTAAGTCTTACCTTCATATCTTCAAACTCAGTCGTTTCCCATTCTGACCAGCTCACTTTGCCCTGTCTATAATCCAGCCCCATCAGTTTACGTACAATCATCGACAGTTCAATGGATGGTGTTATCGATGCTGTTCACAAGCAGAATTACACAGCAATAATCATCTCAGCAGTGCCCAGTTTGGGTTTTGCCTGGGTCACCCACTCCTGTCCTCATTACAGGGATTGAAGAGCTAAATTCGGGAAGTATAATGAGACTAACTGTCCTTTGAAATGGAAACATCAAAAGATTTCCAGTGCAGAATGAGATCAGTTAGCCAATTGTGTCTCTGTTGGATGAACAGAATGATCGAGACTTATTACACCTTCAGCTTTTAGTGAAGACACGGTGGACGTAAAGATCACATTCAACCGCGTGCAGCATCAAGGAGCCCTGGCGAAACTGGAGTCAATGGTACTGGGGGGGAGAACTCTCTGCTGGTTTCGTCATAAGGTCAGATGTTCGCTGATGATTGCACAACATTCAGCACCATTCCTGACTCCTCAGATACTGAAGTAATCCACGTTCAAATGCAACAACATTGGGACAATATCCAGGCTGAGCTGACAATCACAAATAACATTCGCATTGCATAATTGCCAGGTAATGATTATCTCCAACAAGAGAGACTCTTACCATTGCCCCTTGATGTTTAATGGCATTACAATCACTGAATTCCCTGCACTATCAATACCCTGAGGATTACCATTATCAACAAATTGAACTGGATTAATCATATAAACACAGTGGCTATTGGAGCAAAACTGAATCGGACTAGTCATAAATACATTGGCTCCCAGCGCAGGTCAGAGGCTGGGATTACTGCAGTGAGTAACTCATCTCCTGACTCCCCAAAGCCTGTGGACCATCTACAAGGCTCAAGTCAGGAGTGTGATGGAATACTCCCCACCTGCCTGGATGGGTACAACTCCAACACTCAAGAAGCTCGATAGTGTTTCTGACCTTATAGGGGAACAGTATTGATGAAGAAGCTGAAGATGGTTGGACATTTAAGAATTCTTTTATTTATGTCCTGGAATTTCCCTTGTGCTGGATAATACTCCAGCAATTGGAGGATTTCCCCCAAAGCCACTGATTCCAGTTTCTGGAGCCTCTTGATGCCACACTCGGTCAAATGCAGCTTTGATGTGAAGGGCTGTCACTCTCACCACACCTCCAGAATTCAGCTCTTTGTCCGTGTTTGAACCGAGGCTGTAACGAGGTCAGGAGCTGAGTGATCCTGGGAGAAACCCAAACTGGGCGTCACTGAGCAGGTTATTGCTGAGTAGGCGCTGCTGGATAGCGCTGTCGATGACCCCTTCCATCACTTTACTGATGATCAAGGGTAGACTGGTCAGGTTGGATTTGTCCTGCTTTTTGTGTACAGGATGTAACTGGGCAATTTTCCACATTGTCGGGTAGATGCCAGTGTTGTATCTGTACTGAAAGACCTTGGCTAGGGGAGCAGCAAGTTCTGGAGCACAAGTCTTCAATACTATTGCTGGAATGTTCTCAGTGCCCATGGCCTTTGCAATACCCAGTACCAATCCTTTCTTGATGTAACATGGAGTGAATTGAATTGGTCAGAGTGTGACATCTGAAATGATGAGGAGATTGAGATAAACCTCTCTGCATTTCTGGCTGAAGATTGTGGTAAATATATCACCCAGGAGACTGCTTGAGCAACATTTTAGTCACCAAACATTCACTCCCTCCACCATCGATGCTCAGTAGCAGCAGTGTGTATCGTCTACAAGATGCACTGCAGCAATTCACCAAAGGTCCTTAGGCAGCATCTTCCAAACCCACGACACTTCTATCTACAAGGACAAGGGCAGCAGATACCTGGGAACACCCTCACCTGGAGATTCCCCTCTGAGTCATTCACCATCCTACATTGGAAAAATATTGCTGTTCCTTCACTGTCACTGGGTCAAAATCCTGAGCTTTCTCCCTAACAGCATTGTGAAGTACCTACACCACAAGGACTGCAGTGTTCAAGAAGACATTCATCAATTGAGGAATTGAGTTTAGGAGTCAGGAGATAATGCTGCAACTTTATAAGACCCTGGTCAGACCCCATGTGGAGTACTGTGCGCAGTTCTGGTCGCCTCATACAGGAAGGATGTGGAAGCCATTGAAAGGGTGCAGAGGAGATTTACAAGGATGTTGCCTGGATTGGGTGGCATGTCTTATGAGGATAGGTTAAGGGAACTTGGTCTTTTCTCCTTGGAGAGATGAAGGATGAGAGGGGACCTGATAGAGGTATATAAAATGTTGAGAGGTATAGATAGGGTGCATTGTCAGAGGCTTTTTCCCAGGGCTGGAATGGTTGCTACGAGAGGACACAGGTTTAAGGTGCTGGGGAGTAGGTACAGAGGAGATACAGAGGGTGATGGGCGAATGGAATCAGCTACCGGCAGTGGTGTCTTTTAAGAGACTTTTGGATAAGTACAGGGAACTTAGTAAGATAGATTATAGATAGGCTAGCAAGTAAGGACATGTTCAGCGCAACATGTGGGCTGAAGGGCCTGTTTGTGTTGTAGTTTTTCTATGTTTCCAAGCCGTGGGGCATGGGCTTCACTAGCTGGCCAGTATTTGCTGTCCATTGAAGCAAGGAGGATGCTCCTGATGGTGGGGGAGTCCGGAACCAGGGATCACAGTTTGAGGATTCAGGGTAGACCATTTAGGATGGAGATGAGGAGACATTTCTTCACCCAAAGAGTGGTGAGCCTGTGGAATTCATTCCCAAAACACAATGTATTCAAGAGGCAGCTGGATATAGCAATTATCCATGGGGCAAATGGGGTCAAAGGTTATAGAGAGAAAACAGGATTAGATGATTGAGTTGGATGATCCACCGTGATTGTAATGAAAGGCAGAACAGGCTCAAAGGGCCAAATGGCTCCCCCCTGCTCCTATTTTCTGCTTCATTCCTAATTATCCTTGAACTGATTGTCTCATTCCGCCATTTCAACAGTTAAGAGTCAGCCACATTGCTGTGTCTCTGGAGTTATATGTAGGCCAGACCAGGCAAGGACAGCAGATTTCTCTAAAGAACATTAATGAAGCAGATGGGTCTTTACGACAATGTTTTCATCGTCATCAATCGACTCTTAATTCCAGATTTTTTAAAATTGAATTCAAATTCCTCCATCTGCTATGGCAGGATTTGAATATGGTTCCCCAGAACATTAGCTCAGTTCCTGAGTTAATAATTTAGTAATAATACCACTCGGCCATCACCTCCTGGTGGGAATCTGTACGGTAGATGCAGAATAATGTGGATAAATGTGAGGTTATCCACTTTGGTAGCAATAATAGGAAGGCAGGTTATTATTTGGGTGTAAATTGAAAGCTGTACATACACAGCAGGACCTTGAAGTCCTTGTGTATCAGTCACTGAAAGTAAGCGTGCAGGTACAGCAGGCAGTAAAGAAGGTAAATGATATGTTGGTCTTCATAATGTGAGGATTTGAGTAGAGGGATAGGGATGTTTTGCTACAATTGTATAGGAAATTGGTGAGGTCAGACCTGAAGTATTGTGAGCAGTTTTGATGTCTTTATCTGAGGAAGGATGCCCTTGCTACAGAGGGAGTACAGCGAAGGTTTACCAGGCTGAATCCTGGAATGGCAGGTCTGCCACATGAGGAGAGGTTAAGTCAATTCAGATTATATTCACTGGAGTTTAAAGGAGAGAGGAATCTCACAGAAACTTATAAAATTCGAACAGGATTAGGCAGGATAGATTCAGAAAGAAAACATGGTGTGATTTCAGGAAGAAGGTAAAAATCGCTCTTGGGGCCAGAGGGATCGAATAATATAGGAGGAAGGCGGGATCAGGATATTGAATTCAATGATCAGCCATGATCAAAATGGCAGAGCAGGCTCAAAGGGCCAAATGGCCTCCTTCTGCATCTAGATTCTGTTTCTATCTCAGAGCTGGTGACCAGCTCTATCTGTCTAGGTGTCATTGTGACATCCAAACACTGGATGAAGTGTATCCCAGGACATTGTGGGAGGCCAGAGAAGAAATTGTGGGTCCCCTAGCAGAGATATTTGAATCATTGATAGTCACAGGTGAGGTGCCTGAAGATTTGAGGGTGGCAAATGTTGTGCCTTTGTTTAAAAAAGGCTGCAGGGAAAAGCCTGGGAACTACAGGCCAGTGATCTTCACATCTGTGGAGGGTAAATTGCTGGAAGGTACTTTGAGAGACAGGATCTACAGGCATTTAGGGAGAGAAGGACTGATTAGGAACAGTCAGCATGGCTTTGTGAATGGAAAATCATGTCTCACAAATTAGATTGAGTTTTTTTTTGAAGCAGTAACCAAAAAGGTAGGTGAGGGCAGTTGATATTGCTTACATGGACTTCAGCAAGTCCTTTGACAAGGTACCGGGTCAGTGCTGAGGGAGTGCCGCACTGTCAGAGGGTCAGTGCTGAGGGAGTGCCGCACTGTCAGAGGGTCAGTACTGAGGGAGTGCCGCGCTGTCAAAGGGTCAGTGCTGAGGGAGTGCCGCACTGTCAGAGGGTCAGTGCTGAGGGAGTGCCGCGCTGTCAGAGGGTCAGTGCTGAGGGAGTGCCGCACTGTCAGAGGGTCAGTGCTGAGGGAGTGCCGCACTGTCAGAGGGTCAGTGCTGAGGGAGTGCCGCACTGTCAGAGGGTCAGTGCTGAGGGAGTGCCGCACTGTGAGGGGGTCAGTGCTGAGGAAGTGCTGCCCTGTCAGAAGGGGTGTAATTAGGATTTTGTGTGAATTTGGGTGTAACAGATGCTGTATTGTTTTGGGATTTGGGCTGGGGAGTTCAGCCCTGTCCTGTGGCCAGTATGAACGCATCAGCGAACATCGCAAAATTCATTATCTGGTCATGTATCTTATTGCTGTTTGTGGAACCTCACTGTGCACAAATTAGCTCTTGCAATTGTCTAGATAAAAGCCACTGAACTTCAAAGTAATTGACTTTGTTTTAATGTGATGAGTGCGTTAGCAATTGGAAAGCTGTTTGAGATGCTGGATTCTGATAACCAGATGAATAACATTCTCTCTCCTTGTGCGACTCTTCAGCAATCAGCCCAACTGGATTCAGGGACTGGAAGCAGTTCCAGCATCAGGCACTTCCCAGGGGGAGAGAGAGGCTGGAACAACTTCAGTTCAGGAGGATCTGATCAAATCAGAGAAACGGAGGGTCTGCGAGGAAGGAGATCACAGAAATGCACTTTCTGTGTGTCAGTGCAAACACTCATAATCATCAGGGAATCAAAATCTCTGGAGAAAAGGCAGGAGATTGGAGTTGAAAAACTTTATCAGCCATGATTGAATGATGGAGCAGACGCGATGGGCCAAATGGCCTAATTCTGCTCTTATATCTTATGATAAATTCTCAAAATAAGTTCCAGCAAAAAGTAACAGTCGCTGAGATTCTGTTCCTGATTGATAACAGGGGGAAGATGTGGGCGTGTTGACTGTCTGGAGACCCAGGGGATGTAGGTTCAAATCCCATCACAGCAACAAATAGGATTGAAATGTAATAAGGAAATTTAGAATAACAATCTCATTAGTGGCCATAAAACCATTTTTGATTGTTGGAAAAATCCATCTGGTTCACGAAAGTCCCTTCAGGGAAGGAAATCTGCTGTCCTTGCCCGGTCTGGCCTACATGTAACTCCAGAGACACAGCAATGGGACTGACTCTTCACTGGCCTCTGAAATGTGTTCTGCCTCCAGCTGATATTATAATTGGATAATTCAGATCCTGGAGTGAAACCCAGATTGAGAGATGCTAACTTACACTTTCTGTTTCAAAACGTGAAGAGCTCTGATTGGACAGAGTCACAGAAGTTGGCCAGTTAACTTTTAACAAAGGAATAAAACTTTTATTCAAGAAACAAAGGTGAACGATATTCTCCTTAATCCCAATTATATCTTTACTGATATTTCCAGATTTGTAAGGATAACACGAGTTACAAAATCTATCTTATACCCAAATGTTCTCAATAAACCCACAGTCCATGAAAATCAATGAGCATTCAGACACCCCACACTCCAAAAGCAGGGGACAGACACACCCAAATCAACTTTACTGGATCTCTCATATATGCCCCCCAGATATTTGTCACATTGTGAGCCAACTGATCTCAATGGAACACTCTCATTCACACAGAGCTTGTAATCTCCACTCTCCAAGAACACCCTTTAGAATTTTCTCCCAAAAGATGCTTTCTCTTGGATTTCTTCACCAAGGATCCACCTCCAGAATTTCAAACTCTGCTTCTGATATTCCTCTGCCCTGGAGAACTACTCTTCATCTTCCACACTCTCTCTCAGATATCCAGCCATGCCAACAGAACACCCCTGCTTTGTAGGTTTGCAGTAAGGAGTCACCATTGATGATTGTCTCCACTGATCCCCTGGCTTTTCACAAGCTCAGGATATTCTTGGCCTGTGCCCTGCAATCTTTCTCAGAGCTTCTGTTTCTCACTCCTAACTTCACGTAAACAGGCCATTTCTGAAGATTTCTTCTCTTATTCCTTGCCTTTGCTGTCATCTTAGGACTTTCCCCTGTTCCTTCTGGTTTCTGGAACCTTCTTCTTTAAACTTGCTTTCCGACCCAGCTGCTCCTGAACTGATTCTTTTCGAGTTCACCGTCTTCCATCTGAAATGAAATTGCCTTTTCTGTCTCTGTGAGCTCCTGGTTCCTAGGCAACCACATAGGTTTTATTTTCAACTTTAAGAATCATAAAACTTGATTAAAATGCAGGCAACTTTTAAAGTGAAACTAAAGTTCAAGTTTCTTTAACTCAACTGCAGAAATATCCATTAAACTTAAATCTTAGAGTCATACCTTATTCCTAACACCCAGAATAGAAATCTAATTCCTTCAGACTATCTCTATTTCTTATCATAAGTCCAGTTAGACAATCAGATCAAAGGCAATTAGGGAGGGACAGCTAATCCTGGCAACAACAACCCATCCAATAAGAAATCAGGATCAGGGACCCAGAGGAAGTTAGTACAACTCAGAGTGAGTGAAGCAGTGAGGAATCGCAGTGCTGAGGAAGGAGTGACAGAGTGAGAAAGAGAAGGAATATGTGGGCAGTGAGGGAAAGAGAGAGAACAGAGGAACGTGTGGGAAGTGAGAGGGAGAGAGAGAGGGATAGAATGTGTGCAGAGGAAGAGAGAGAGAGAGAGACAGAGAAGATGAATGTATGGGGAGTGAGAGGGAGAGTGAGAGATGGAGGGAACTTGTAGGAGTGAGGAGGAATGAGGGGCAGTGAGAGGAGATGAGTGGAGTGATGGGGGAGTGAGGGAGATGAATGGGAGTGAGGGGGATGAATGGGAGTGAGGAGGATGAGTGGAAGTAGGGAACTACTCGTCCCAACTCCCACTCATCCCCCTCACTCCTCCATCACTCCACTCATCCTGTCTCACTGCCCCTCATTGCCTCTCACTCCTATAGGTGAACAGGATGAGTGGGAATGAGGAGGATGAGTGGGGGTGGGGGGGGATGATGAGTGAGAGTAGGGAGGAGTGAGGAGGGTGAGGGGGATGAGTGGGAGTGAGGGGGATGAGTGGGAGTGAGGGGGATGAGTGGGAGTGAGGGGATGAGTGGGAGTGAGGGGGGGAGTGAGGGGGATGAGCAGGAGTGAGCTGGAGTGAGGGGGGAGTGAGGGGGATGAGCAGGAGTGAGCGGGAGTGAGGGGGGATGAGCAGGAGTGAGGGGGGATGAGCAGGAGTGAGGGGGGATGAGCAGGAGTGAGGGGGATGAGGGGATGAGCAGGAGTGAGGGGGGATGAGCGGGAGTGAGGGGGGAGTGAGGGGGATGAACAGGATGAGGAGGGAGAAGTGAGGGGATGAGCGGGAGAGGAGGAGGGAGTGAGGGGGGATGAGCGGGAGTGAGGGGGGAGTGAGGGGGATGAGCAGGAAGTGAGGGGGGATGAGGGGGATGAGCAGAGTGAGGGGGGATGAGCGGGAGGGAGTGAGGAGGGAGTGAGGGGGATGAGCGGGAGTGAGGAGGGAGTGAGGGGGATGAGCGGGAGTGGGGGGGGAGTGAGGGGGATGAGCGGGAGTGAGGAGGGAGTGAGGGGATGAACGGGAGTGAGGGGATGAACGGGAGTGAGGGGGATGAGCAGGAGTGAGGGGGATGAGCAGGGAGTGAGGGGGAGTGAGGGGGGATGAGCGGGAGTGAGGAGGGAGTGAGGGGGATGAGCGGGAGTGAGGAGGGAGTGAGGGGGATGAGCAGGAGTGAGCGGGAGTGAGGGGGATGAGCGGGAGTGAGGGAGGGAGAGGGAGGTTGACGCTATTCCATGTGTGCAATGCTGGATGGTGAGGGTGAAATGAAGGTGTGTTTGTTCTTGCTGTCGGCTCGCTGCTATCTGTGTGTGTGCAGTTATTGGGATCTCCGTGAGTGAAGATAATGTGTGAGATCTAGCTGCTGAATTATAGCTGGCTGGAAGTGTGCAGACTCCAGCGACACATCCACTTATTGGCACTGACAGCCTTCACTGCACTGGCCTTGTCTACCATTGGCTGCTAGGCCCCAGAGGTCAAAGGTCAGAGTCTAATTCACGTGCTGTTCTGACGATTGATTTGTTTCCCAAAAGCTAATGAAATACACTCAACAGCGGCAGTTCAATAAGATCAGGAGATAAATAGCAGACAAGGCAAACTCATCAACATTCTGCAAAGCCTTTCACCGTCTGGATCCCAAATCTACAATTATCAGCAGCTGGGGAGAGGAGAGGAGAGGAGAGGCCTGTGGATGGACTGTGAACATCTTCAAAATATAACACAGTTTTAATAAAACTATAGAAAGAAACATCGACTTCCAGCTCCACCCTTCAGGAAGGAGCAGATTTACTGGAATATTCACAGAAGTGAGAGACCTCAGTGATGGGGGAGAGATTGGAGAAGCTGAGATTGTTCTCCTTGGAGCAGAGAAGGTTAAGGGGGAATTTAGCAGAGTTATTCAGGAAATAAGAGGAAAACCTTCCAAAGAGGAAGGGACAGTAACTGGAGAAAGGTTTCGGCAACTACCTCACACAGCTCCACCCCCCCCAAGCTAACAGACCAGCCTTACTCAAAACCACACATCACAGTCCCATCAAACACTCCCAGGACAGGTACAGCACGGGGTTAGATACAGAGTAAAGCTCCCTCTACACTGTCCCCTATCAAACACTCCCAGGACAGGTACAGCACGGGGTTAGATACAGAGTAAAGCTCCCTCTACACTGTCCCCATCAAACACTCCCAGGATAGGTACAGCACGGGGTTAGATACAGAGTAAGCTCCCTCTACACTGTCCCCCATCAAACACTCCCAGGACAGGTACAGCACGGGGTTAGATACAGAGTAAAGCTCCCTCTACACTGTCCCCCATCAAACACTCCCAGGACAGGTACAGCACGGGGTTAGATACAGAGTAAAGCTCCCTCTACACTGTCCCCCCATCAAACACTCCCAGGACAGGTACAGCACGGGGTTAGATACAGAGTAAAGTTAACACTGCCAGAGAGTCTGTACTGAAGGGATGCTGCACTGTCGAAGGGATTTGATTTCATTTTGATTTGATTTATTATTGTCACATGTATTAACATATACTGAAAACTACTGATTTTTGCACACTATTCAGGCAAAGCATACCGATCATAGAGGAGGAAAAGCAAGGGTGCAACATGTAGTGTTACAGTCATAACCAGGGTGCAGAGAAAGATCAACTTAATACAAGGTAAGACAATTCAAAAGTCTGGTGGACTTTTGTATCTTTTTCCTGATAGAAGAAGGTGGAAGAGAGAATGTCCGGATGCGTGGGGTCCTTAATTATGCTCAGCTGCTTTTCCGAGGCACTGGGAAGTGTAGACAGAGTCAATGGATGGGAGGCTGGTTATGGATTGGGCTACGTTCACAACCTTTTGTAGTTCCTTGTGGTCTTGGGCAGAGCAGGAGCCCAGACCAAACTGTGATACAACCAGAAAGAATGCTTTCTATGGGGCATCTGTAAAAGTTGGTGAGAGTCGTAGCTGATGTGCCAAATTTCCTTAGTCTTCTGAGAAAGTAGAGGCATTGGTGGGGCTTTTTTAACTGGCATGGAGGGGGGTGCGGGGGAACCAGGATTGCTTGTTTGTGATCTGGACCCTTAAAAATTTGAAGCTCTCAAAGTCAGTACTGAGGGAGTGCTGGACTGTCAGAGGTGTTGTTTTTGAGGTGTTAATTAAACCATTGAGCTGATGGGTGTAAAAGATCCCAAGTGTCTGTACTGAGGAAGAGCTGGGACATTCAGCCTGCTGCCCTAGGGAACCAATCAGCATCATAAGGAACAGGTTATCTGGTTATTGTTGCCCTGTGCTTGTGGGATCTTACTGTGCACAGAATAGCAGCTGCTGTCCTGATATCAGCATGCTGGCTACACTTCACAAAGTAACTGATTGGATGTGAAGCACTTTGGGATGTCTGAAATTGTACAAATCCCGATTTAAATGTGAGTGGCTCTTTGCTGTGACCTGTCTGAGTGAAAACTATTTTGCTTTTACCCCAGAGTTACAATGTGAATGTCCATTTCACTCAAATGTTTCATTCTCCGAACGCCGCCTCTCGGAACTGTTGAATTCCACCAGCTTCCTGTAATCCATCCAGTGATCAATATCTGCAAGACACAGTTTCCTGACACCTTCCCCCATAGAGAATTCATCACTGCCTCACTCCCTGAACAGCCTCACTAAGTAACCTCAAAAAGCAGCTCTGTCCGAACCATTGCCCCTTCATTCAAGCAGCAAGCTGGTGCAATGCCAACAAATTGATTGCTTTGGAAATGAAAGTTGACATTCTGATGGAGTGAGAGTGTTTGGAGACCTCACAGATTAAATAGCTAAACAATTTCACCTGCAATTAACATAATGAGAATTCATTCACCTGCCTGAGCTCAGAGTGCTTGTGAAAGGACCAATCCCACAGTCGCTGCAACCCTCTCACAGCCCCGACCCCAGGGCTCACACACATTCACCCACTCACATACCTACACGCACCCACACACACACACACACCTCCCACACTCACTCACCCACACAACACACACACACACACAACACACACACACACACACACACACACACACCACACACACACACACACACACACACACACACACACACACACACACACCACACACCCATTACCCACCCAAATCCTCCCATACACACACATACACCTACATCCACACACACACACCCCACACCCACTCACCCACACACACACACACACACACCTCACCCACTCACCCACTCACCCACACACACACACACACCCCACACCCACTCACCCACCCACACCCTCCCATCCACACACACACCTACACATATACACACACACACCTACACATATATACACACACCCACACACACACACACATCCACACACACACCTACACATATATACACACACACACACACACACACACAGGGTTAGCAGGTAAATGGGGACAGAAGGAGCTGAACAGGTTGTCACATTCCAAGGGGCTGGAGGAGAAGGAAGGGTTCACTGGTGGAATTCTGTAATCCCAGGCAATTTACATAGAGCTGGCTGCAATGTGGACCGAGTTTAATCTGTCACTGCTAATATGATCATTATAGATCCCAGAAAAGTTATAGCACAGAGGAAGGCCATTCAGCCCTTCTTGCTGATGCCAGCTCAAATACACTCATAGCCCTGTAATTTACAGCAGTTAAGACACAGACCCAGATACTTTTTAAAAGTGTTTACAATCTCTGCTTCCAACATGAACTCGGGCAGCAAGTTCTGAATAAAAAAAAATCTTTTCCATATCCCCTCTACACCAGCTACCATTTATTTTGAAGCTGTGTACCCCTGGTTCTAGAATTCTCCGTAAGAAGTCTGACAACACCAGATTAAAGTCCAACTGATTTATTTGATAGTAAACTCGCAAGCTTTCAGGGTTTGCTCCTTTGTCAAGTGAATGGAGAGTTTGGGCCTCAGATGGAGCATGTAATAGCACAGATAGTTTACAGATTACTCCTTATTGTGTTTACCCCAGTCCAACACTGGCATCTCCACATCATGTCTAGAATTCTCCACCAAGGGAAACAATTTTATCCTGTCCACTTATTGTTTCCTCTCATAATTTTGTACACCTCTACCAAATCATCTCTTAGCCTTCTTTATTCCAAAAAAAACCCCCAATTTATCTAACAGAGAAAAGAATTGATTTTTTGAGTCCAGAAAACCCTTTGTCAAAGCTAAAAGGCATAGAGAGTGGGAAATAATTATATAGTGACGTAAGAGAATGAAAGATGAATCCTAGCTACAGAAACCAGGAGAAAGGCTGCTAATGGCAGCCCAAAGAGAGAATAAAAGGTGTGAATGGCCAAAGGGCAAAGAAGCTAAAACCAGAGGGTAAACTGGGACAGGTGAGGAGGTGGAGGGAGAGAGGGTAAATTTAGTAAACGAGGAAAAGGGGAAGCAAAGGAGCAGAAAAGGTAAGGAAAGGAGGGATAAAATTGAGGGAAAGCATTGAGAGGGAGGGAAAAATGAAGAAAGCCAATAAAGAAATAAAAGATAGAACAGTAAAAAAGTAAATAAAATAAAATGAAAACAAAGGAGTGGAGGTGGGGTCGAGCCAATCACCTGAAGTTGTTGAATTTGATGTTGAAATGGGAATACTGGATAGTGCCGAGCTGGAAGATGAGATACTGTTTCTCCAGTTGGAATTGAGCTTCACTGGAACATTGCAGCAGGTCAAGGACATATATGTGGGTGTTTTCCCCAGTTTCTGTGGCTCACCTTTCATTCCCTCCCCCTGCAGTTTAAATATCTCACACTTTCTTAACCTTTTCACTTTGACAAAGGGTCATCTGGACTCAAAATGTCAGGTTTTTTCTCTCCTTACAGATGCTGCCAGACATGCTGAGATTCTCTTTTGGTTTCCGATTCCAGCATCCACTGTGATTTGCTTTTAATAAGAACATTAGAACCAGGAGCAGGAGTCGGCCATCCGGCCCCTCGATCCTGCTCCCCCATTCAATAAGATCATGGCTGATCTTTTCATGGACTCAGCTCCACTTACCCACCCACTCACCATAACCCTTAATTCCTTTACTATTCAAAAATTTATCTATCCTTGTCTTAAAAACATTCAATATGTAGTTTCACTGGGCAGAGAATGCCACAGATTCACAACCCTTTGTGTGAAGAAGTTCCTCTTCAACTCAGTCCTAAATCTGCTCCCCATAATTTTGAGGCCATGCCCCCTAATTCTAGTTTCACCCACCAGTGGAAACAACTTCCCTGCTTCGATCTTATCGATTCCCTTCATAATCTTATATGTTTCTGTAAGATCTCCCCTCATTCTTCTGAATTCCAATGAGTATAGCCCCAGTCTACTCAGTCTCTCCTCATAAGCCAACCCTCTCAACTCCAGAATCAAACTAATTTTACCCAAATTATTGAATCTCTCCTCGTAGCTACACTTTTTCAAACTCTGCCAACATTCCTGTAAACATCCTCTGCACTCTTTCCAGAGGAATTAAGTCAGTGCTGAGGGAGTGCCGCACTGTCAGAGGGTCAGTGCTGAGGGAGTGCCGCACTGTCAGAGGGTCAGTGCTGAGGGAGTGCCGCACTGTCAGAGGGTCAGTGCTGAGGGAGTGCCGCACTGTCAGAGGGTCAGTACTGAGGGAGCGCCGCACTGTCAGAGTCAGTACTGAGGGAGTGCCACACTGTTGGAGGTGCTGTCTTCTAAACTGGTTCACTCTTTCTCCTCTGAAATGAAAATGTGACGGTCTCCATTCCGAACACTGATCAATCTCTACCCCTTTGTGGTTATCAGGATAATGATTGTGGGATCTTGCTATGCACAATATGGCTTTCTTGATTACAATAATTGCTGACCTTCAGAGACAATCTGCTGTCTGGGAAAGCCTTGGAGATGTCCTCTGGTCCCTGTGACTGTTCTGAACACAGTTAGTCTTTATTTTTTACCAGCGGTATTTTGGATACAGTTTATGGTCACACTTTACTATCTCTACATTTATTACAGCTCAGTGGCTGCTCTCTCCCTGCTGCTGTGCCGAGTTCCTGCACTAATTACCTGCTGCTGGACATACTCTGCTGGGCAGCTCCTGACTCAGACAATTCTGGGCTTCATCACTGATTTATTCTGTGCCCATTTGTTGTCCTGTTCCCCACACTCTGCACCTTGATCTCACACAGAGCAACAGCAACATGGGGGTGGCGACCTCCTCACTTACCCCCCCTTACACTTCTCTCTGTCTCAGCCATTTCATTCTCCCCAAACTTATTCAGTGAAAATCACCGTAAATCTGACCAGAAGCATCCCAGCCTCTGCTGCTCTCTCTCAACAGCTCAAACACTTTTTAACGTTGGAAGCACCCAATCCCTACAGTTCAAAGGAGGCCATTCAGCCCATTGAATCTGCACCAACTCTCCAAAAGATCATCTTAGCCATGTACAGCTTCCCAAACTCCCACAGTGTCCTTATAAACCCACACATTTACCATGGCCAATCCAAATCATCAGCACATCTCTGGACTGTGAGAGGAAAATGGAGCACCCAGAGGAAACCCAGGCAGACACAGGGGGAACGCGCAGACTCTGCACAGACAGTGACCCGAGGCTGGGAATCGAACCCAGGTCCCTGAAGCAGTGAGACTGCAGTGTTAAACCTGCTAGGGGGAGGAGGGAAGGGACGAGGGAAGGGTGTGCGTGTGGAGGGGTGGGGTGTAGAACGTACAACATAGAACATTACAGCGCAGTACAGGCCCTTCGGCCCTCGATGTTGCGCCGACCAATGTAACCAACTTTACGATCCTCTATCCTAAACTATTCCAATGCTATCCATATGCCTATCAACTGACCACTCGAACACCGTTAAACTTGACGAGTCCACAACTGCTGCAGGCAGGGCATTCCACGCCCTCACTACCCTCTGGGTAAAGAACCCACCTCTGAATCCGTCCTACCACCCCTAACTACCACCCCTTAATTTAAAGCTACGTCCCCTCGTGTTATCCATCTCCATCCGAGGAAAAAGGCTCTCACTGTGGTTGTAAAGACGAGGTGTAGGGTGGGAGGGGTAGGGAGTAGGGGTGGGGGGGCTTGGGGATTGAAGTGTACGAAGAGAGGGAGGGGGGTTGGGATTAGGGGCTGGGGTGGGAGTGGGGTGGTTGGGAGTAGGGGTAGGGAAAAGATGGTAAGGAGTGGGCGGCAGGGAGTGGGATGTGGGGGATTGGGGACTGGGGGTTGGGAAGTGGGGATAGAGAGGTGGGGAGTGGGAGTGGGGTGGGAGAGGGTGGAAAGTGGAGGGTGGAAGTGTGAGAATGGGGAGTGGAAGAATACGAGGTTGTGGGAGTGGGGATGGTAGGATGGGGACAGAGTGAGTGAGGGGTTGGGGAGTGAGTGTGGGAGGGAATGGGATGGTGAGTGGGGGCTGGAGGATGGGAAGGGATGGGGAGTGGGGGGTGAGTGGTAGGGAGCAGGGAGTGGGGGTTAAGAGTGGGAATGACAGGTGGGGGGCAGTGGAGTGGTGCGACTGGGGAGTGCAGGGATTGTTGCTGGGAGTGGGGGGAGTGAAGAGTGGGGGAGTGGGAGGATGGAGACTGGGGGATTGGGGAGTTGGGCTTGGGGGAGTGGGATATGGGGAGGTGAGGGATGGGGGAGTGCGGGATACGGAATGGAGGAGAGGGGGGGTGGGGGGTGGGGATGTCAGAGGTTACGGACTGGGGGGGGTGCGGTGGGGGGAATTGGGTGGAGGTGTGGGAAGTGAAGAAGTGAGGGGTTGGGGGAGTGGGGGGTGGGGGTTGGGGGAGTGTCTGGTTGGACTGTGGGGGGTGGAGGTTGAAGGGCAGGAGAGTGGGGGTGGGGGTGGGGGGAGAGTTGGGGGATTAGGAGAGTAGGGGAATGGGGGTGAGTGGGGGAGGAGGGGGCAGCACTGACACTATTTCCAGGTCCCTGGTCTCTGGTCTCTGTCTCTGTCTCTGGAAGCCTTTCCCAGCGTGTCACTGGGGAGAATGTGAAGCGTTCTCCTGTCTGCACTCTGTCCCTGATTAATAGAATCCTCCTGTCTCTCTGGGTCTGTTAATGGCAGTAGTTGATGCTCTATCAAGTGCAGAGGGTTAACAGACCCCCATCATCATCATAATTACTACAAACTGGAGCAGATAATGAGGCAATTCGCATTGTGCCAAAGTGCTGCTGATGGAGAGAGGGCGGGAATTCCCAGGAGATGAGTGGATTGGCACACTGCACACAGTGAGAGCCTCAGGGAGAGGGTAACATCCCACATTGCAGAATGCCCCTTCTCACACTCGTGGTTCTCCTCTGCACATTGCTGGGATTAAGCAGAGGAGGCAGAGATGGGGTTTGTTGTGGGGCTGTACAGAAAGTTACTGGCACACAGGAGGCAGGTCTGTCAGGGTACTTGGCTCCTCCAACACCAGACGCTCACACACTGACACTACATCAATCACTGCCATTAATAAACAGACATTAATTAGGCTTGTTCAGGAGCACTGAGGCATCAGAGTGAGCACACAAACCACAGCACACCATACACCTCCTCCCATCGCTTTCTAACATCACACTAACCAAGTGCCAGAGTACAGACAGACTATCAGTGCCACCCCGAACCCCTCGATCAGATTCCAGTCTGTAACTCACTCCCGGGTATCTGTTATTCTATATATAAACCACCCCGAACCCCTCGATTAGATTCCAGTCTGTAACTCACTCCCGGGTATCTGTTATTCTATATATAAACCACCCCGAACCCCTCGATTAGATTCCAGTCTGTAACTCACTCCCGGTATCTGTTATTCTATATATAAACCACCCCGAACCCCTCGATTAGATTCCAGTCTGTAACTCACTCCCGGGTATCTGTTATTCTATATATAAACCACCCTGAACCCCTCGATTAGATTCCAGTCTGTAACTCACTCCCGGTATCTGTTATTCTATATATAAACCACCCCGAACCCCTCGATTAGATTCCAGTCTGTAACTCACTCCCGGGTATCTGTTATTCTATGTATAAACCACCCTGAACCCCTCGATTAGATTCCAGTCTGTAACTCACTCCCGGGTATCTGTTATTCTATGTATAAACCACGCCAAATCCCTCGATCAGATTCCAGTCTGTAACTCATCCCGAGTATCTGTTATTCTATATATAAACCACCCTGAACCCCTCGATTCGATTCCAGTCTGTAACTCACTCCTGGGTCTCTGTTATTCCATATATAGAGGAGGCTTCTATACATATTAGGAGGCTTGCTGGTAGTTGTAGTTTTTCTCTCTGACTCTATAAATTGGTACAGAGAGGAAACCCGATACTCTACACAGGTAGAGTATCCCACCCTCCACCCTCCTCTAACCTAATAATAAAAGTGTGTGGGAAGATTTTTTGTAATTTCTCTCCTAGAAATTAAAGTATCAGGGATGGCAGTGCATGCAGTACGTTGCACCTCCTGCGGTATGTACGAGGTGAGGGACACCAGTAGTGTTCCTGCTGATTATACCTGCAGGAAGTGTGCCCATTTGCAGCTCCTTGAGGATCATGTTAAGGAGCTGGAGCTGGAATTAGAGGAACTCCGGATAATTCAGGAGGTTGAGGCGGATATTGACAGGAGTTACAAAGAGATAGTCACTCCTAAAAGTGATTCTTGGGTAACTGTTAGGAGGAGGGGTAAGAAGCAATCGGGTAGACAATCCCCTGGGGCTGTTCTCCTCCAAAACAAATTTTCTGTCCAGGAGGCTACAGTTGAGGAAGAATCAACTGGAGATGGCCAAAGGGAGCAAGTCTCTGGGGGTGAGCCTGCTGAGAATGCTCAGGTGGGTAGGGGAAATAAGAGATTGAGCCTGGTAATTGGGGACTCCATAGTTAGAGGGACAGATAGGAGAGTAAATAGGAATAAAAGGGACTCGGGGCTGGTGTGTTGCCTCCCAGGGGCTGGGGTCCAGGACGTCTCAGAGTGGGTTTTTAAGATTCTTAAGAGAGAGGGGAGTCAACCCCAAGTCATAGTTCATGTAGGGACACATGATGTAGGTAGGACAAGGGAAGGGGATATTAAACAGAAATTTATGGAGTTGGGGTGGAAGCTTAGGGCCAAAACTGGCAGAGTGGTTATCTCTGGACTCTTGCCTGTGCCAAGAGATAGTTTAGAGAAGAACAGAGAGAGGGAATGTTTGAACTCATGGCTGCGGGGATGGTGCAGGAGGGAGGGGTTCAGGTTCCTGAACAATTGGGACTCATTCTGGGACAGGTGGGACCTCTACAAGAGAGATGGTCTACACCTGAACCAGAGGGGAACCAACATCTTGGGGGAAAAATTTGCAAAGGCTATGCAGGGGGCTTTAAACTGATTCGGGGGAGGGGTGGGATCCTGAGTAGTTTGGATGTTAAGAGGGACGAGAATAGGGGGGTCATAGATGAGAACTGTAAAGCACAGCAGCGTACGGGTGGAGTAGGGCATGGTTTGAAATGCGTATACTTTAATGCAAGAAGTATTCGCAATAAGGTGGAGGAACTTGCAGCTTGGACCAGTACCTGGAACTTCAATGTTGTGGCCATTTCAGAGACATGGATAGAGCAGGGACAGGAATGGTTGTTGCAGGTTCCAGGGTTCAAATGCTTCAGTCGGAGTAGAGAAGGAGGTAGAAGTGGGGGAGGAGTGGCATTATTAGTCAAAGACTGTATCACAGTGACAGAAAGGAAGTTTGATGAGGACTTGTCTGTTGAGGTAGTATGGGCTGAGATTAGAAACAGGAGAGGAGAGGTCACCCTGTTGGGAGTCTTTTATAGACCTCCTAAAAGTTCTAGAGAGGTAGAGGAAAGGATTGCAAAGTCAATCCTGGACAGGAGTGAAAGTAATAGGGTAATTGTTATGGGGGACTTTAACTTTACTAATATTGATTGGAATAGCTATAGCTCGAGCACGTTAGAGGGGTCAGTTTTTGTACAAAGTGTGCAGGAGGGTTTTTTGACTCAGTATGTAGATAGGCCAACTAGAGGTGAGGCTACATTGGATTTGGTGCTGGGCAATGAGCCAGACCAGGTGTTAGGCTTGGAAGTTGGTGAACATTTTGGTGATAGTGACCACAATTCGTTTACATTCATTTAGTGATGCATAGGGATGGGCATGAAGCTGGGGGCAGTAGTTATAGCTGGGGGAATGGTAATTATGAGGCCATAAGGAGGGAATTAGGGTGCATAGGTTGGACTAGGAAACCACAGGGACTGGGAACATCTGAAATGTGGAGCTTATTCAAGGAGCAGCTACTGCGAGTCCTTGATAAGTATGTCCCTGTCAGGCAAGGAGGAAATGGTTAGGGCAAGATTAGGGCCAGTCATAGCCAGCAGTGGGAAGTTGTGCGTGGAGCCTGAAGAGATTGGAGAGGCACTGAACAAATATTTCTCTTCGGTATTCACACAGGGAGATGTAAATGTAGTTGTGGAGAACACTGGGATACAGGGTTGCAAACTGTAAAGTATTGAAGTAGATAAGGAGGATGTGCTAGATATTCTTGAGGGTTTGAAGTTAGATAAGTCCCCTGGGCCGGACGGGATTTACCCTAGGATTCTCTGGGAGGCGAGAGAGGCGATTGCAGAGCCTCTGGCTCTGATCTTCAGGTCGTCGTTGGTTACGGTGTGGTTCCGGAGGACTGGAGGATAGCGAATGTGGTCCCATTGTTCAAGAAGGGGAATAGAGACTTTCCAGGGAATTATAGGCCAGTGAGTCTTACTTCTGTTGTGGGCAAAGTATTGGAGAGAATTATTAGGGATAGGATTTATAGTTATTTAGAGAGAAATGAATTGATTGGGGATAGTCAGCATGGTTTTGTGAAGGGTAGGTCGTGCCTTACTAACACTATTGAGTTTTTTGAAAAAGTGACCAAAGAGGTGGATGGGGGTAAGGCAGTTGATGTGGTATATATGGACTTTAGTAAGGTGGCCCATGGAAGACTTCTGCAGAAAATGCAGATGTATGGGATTGAAGGTGATTTAGCTAATTGGATTAGGAATTGGCTAGCAGATAGAAGACAGAGGGTAGTGGTTGATGGAAGATATTCATCGTGGAGTTCGGTTACTAGTGGAGTACCTCAGGGATCTGTTTTGGGGCCCCTGCTGTTTGTAATTTTTATAAATGATCTGGATGAGGGTATTGAGGGATGGATTAGTAAATTTGCGGATGACACCAAAGTCGGAGGAGTGGTAGATAGTGAAGAGGGGTGTTATAGTTTGCAGAGAGACTTGGACAAGTTGCAGAGCTGGGCCGAGAAGTGGCAAATGGAGTTTAATAGAACATAGAACATTACAGCGCTGTACAGGCCCTTCGGCCCTCGATGTTGCGCCGGCCAGTGGACCCTCTAACCTAAACTATTCCAATATCATCCATATGCCTATCCACCGACCATTTGAGTGCCCCCAAAGTAGGCGATGTGGACTCTCCTGGAATGTGGAAAAGTGTGAGCTAATTCACTTTGGCAGGAATAACAAATGTGTAGAGTATAGGGCGAATGGTAGGACTCATAATAGTGTTGATGAACAAAGGGATCTTGGTTTATGTGTTATTAGATCCCTGAAAGTTGGCAATCAAGTCGATAAGGTTGTTAAGAAGGCACATGGAGTCTTAGCTTTTATTGGTAGGGGGATTGAATTTCGGAGCCACAACATGTTGCAACTGTACAAAACTCTAGTGCGGCCGCACTTGGAGTATTGTGTGCAGTTCTGGTCCCCGCATTATAAGAAAGATGTGGAGGCATTGGAGAGGGTACAGAGGAGGTTTACCAGGATGTTGCCTGGTATGGAGGGCAGGTCTTATGAAGAGAGGCTGAGGGATTTGAGGTTGTTTTCGTTAGAAAGGAGGCGGCTAAGAGGGGACCTTATCGAAACATATAAGATGATTAGAGGTTTAGATAGGGTGGACAGTGATAGCCTTTTTCCTAGGATGGAGAAAGCTAGCACGAGGGGACATAGCTTTAAATTAAGGGGTGGTAGTTATAGGACGGATGTCAGAGGTAGGTTCTTTACCCAGAGGGTGGTAAGGGTATGGAATGCCCTGCCTGTGTCAGTTGTAGATGCGCCAAGTTTGGTGGCGTTTAAGAGGTTAGTAGATAAGTTTATGGACGAAAAGGGAATGGTTTAGGTTAGAGGGTCATTGCTTTTTCCTAATTGGTCAGCGCAACATCGAAGTCCGAAGGGCCTGTTCTGCGCTGTAATCTTCTATGTTCTATGTTCTAATCCACCCTGAACCCCTCGATTAGATTCCAGTGTGTGACTCACTCCCGGTATCTGTTATTCTATATATAAACCACCCTGAACCCTTCGATTAGATTCCAGTCTGTAACTCATTCCCGGGTATCTGTTAAAATATATATAAACCACCCCGAACCCCTCGATTAGATTCCAGTCTGTAACTCACTCCCGGGGATCTGTTATTCTATATATAAACCCCCCCGAACCCCTCGATTAGATTCCAGTCTGTAACTCACTCCCGGGTATCTGTTATTCTATATATAAACCATCCCGAACCCCTCGATTAGATTCCAGTCTGTAACTCACTCCCGGGTATCTGTTATTCTATATATAAACCACCCGAACCCCTCGATTAGATTCCAGTCTGTAACTCACTCCCGGGTATCTGTTATTCTATATATAAACACCCCCCGAACCCCTCGATTAGACTGCAGATTTGTTAAAAATAGAAGCTCTGCAAGAGGTCTGGGATTTAAATTTTGGATAATTCTTTTCACTTTCTGAGGGGTTGAGGGGCAACTGTGTTTTTAGTTGAATTTTGATCACATGCTGATAATGTTCCTGAAATGTGGTTGGTGTCTGCAGTGCCTGTTGTCCTGGGCAAATGGTGAGAATTTCTGTGGGTCATTTATTTGAATAATGATGGCTGTGTGATTTCAGAAGCAAATGTGACTTTGTTCCATGAAGGAGCCACCCCAGTTTTTGAGATAATTGCATTTGTTTGATTGATGAATTCTGCGTTGAGGTTATTTAGATGAGTTCAGTGCTGTCTCTCGGCACTGATAATCACTGCATTATTTTGTGCTTGGTTGGGGGGGTCCAGAGATTCTCTATAATAAAGCAGTTTGCCCTCTGACACTGAGTTCCCTAAACGTTAATCAAACTCCTTAGCTTTCCCTCTGATTGTGAATTCAGGAAAGAAGCAGACAATCGCTGTGTAGAGACACAAAATATTAACATAGCAACAAAAATGACCTTCAGTTAATAATCGCCAAAATAATATTCTCTTGGCTCCGCAGCGTCTAACAGCTCCCAAACTTTCGAGTCTCACAGTTCAAACAACGTCGGGTCAAAGCTCACACCAGCAATGACAGCCCATGATCCAAGTTAATATACAGAGTATATTACTGAGGGCGTACTGCACTGTCAGAGGGTGAGTGCTGAGGGATCGCCGCAGTGTCAGAGGGTGAGTGCTGAGGGAGTGCTGCACTGTCAGAGGGTGAGTGCTGAGGGAGCGCCGCAGTGTCAGAGGGTCAGTGCTGAGGGAGTGCCGCACTGTCAGAGGATCAGTACGGAGGGAGTGCCGCACTGTCAGAGGATCAGTACGGAGGGAGTGCCGCACTGTCAGAGGGTCATAGAACATAGAACATTACAGCGCAGAACAGGCCCTTCGGCCCTCGATGTTGCGCCGACCAATTAGGAACAAGCAGTGACCCTCTAACCTAAACAATTCCCTTTTCATCCATAAACTTATCTACTACCTCTTAAACGCCACAAAACTTGGCGCATCTACAACTGCAGCAGGCAGAGCATTCCATACCCTTACCACCCTCTGGGTAAAGAACCTACCTCTGACATCCGTCCTATAACTACCACCCCTTAATTTAAGCTGTGTCCCCTCGTGCTAGCTTTCTCCATCCTAGGAAAAGGCTATCACTGTCCACCCTATCTAAACCTCTAATCATCTTATATGTTTCAATAAGGTCTCCTCTTAGCCGCCTCCTTTCTAACGACAACAACCTCAAATCCCTCAGCCTCTCTTCATAAGACCTGCCTCCATACCAGGCAACATCCTGGTAAAACTCCTCTGTACCCTCTCCAATGCCTCCACATCTTTCTTATAATGTGGGACCAGAAGTGTACACAATACTCCAAGTGCGGCCGCACTAGAGTTTTGTACAGTTGCAACATGACGTTGCGGCTCCGAAATTCAATCCCCCTTCCAATAAAAGCTAAGAGTCCGTATGCCTTCTTAACAACCTTATAGACTTGATTGCCTACTTTCGGATCTATGCACACATACATCAAGATCCCTCTGTTCATCAACACTATTATGAGTCCTACCATTAGCCCTATACTCTACACATTTGTTATTCCTGCCAAAGTGAATTACCTCACACTTTTCCACATTAACTCCATTTGCCACCTCTCGGCCCAGCTCTGCAACTTGTCCAAGTCTCTCTGCAAACTAGAACACCCCTCTTCACTATCTACCACTCCACCGACTTTGGTGTCATCCGCAAATTTACTAATCCATCCTTCAATACCATCATCCAGATCATTTATAAAAATTACAAACAGCAGGGGCCCCAAAACAGATCCCTGAGGCACTCCACTAGTAACCGAACTCCACGATGAATATCTTCCATCAACCACTATCCTCTGTCTTCTATCTGTTAGCCAATTCCTAATACAATTAGCTAAATCACCCTCAATCCCATACATCTGCATTTTTTGCAGAAGCCTTCCATGGGTCACCTTATCGAACGCCTTACTAAAACCCATATATACCACATCAACTGCCTTACCCCCATCCACCTCTAAGGGAGTGCTGAGGGAGTGCCGCAGTGTCAGAGGGTCAGTGCTGAGGGAGTGCCGCAGTGTCAGAGGGTCAGTGCTGAGGGAGTGCCGCAGTGTCAGAGGGTCAGTGCTGAGGGAGTGCCGCACTGTCAGAGGGTCAGTGCTGTAATTTTTGCCTGGTTTTGGCTGTGAATACTAATGAAAGATTTGAATTTGTATAGTGCCTTTCCCACTGCTCACGTGACGTGCAATATCCAAGTTCCTTCTTGGTCCTGACTATCAAGGCATGATGGGGTGTTGACGTTATCTGACCTCTGAACTGCTCGAATCCCTGATTCTGGCAGCAGCAGAAACACAAGGTTAACAACTTGCAGCAATAATTAGCAAAGCAGAAAGCTACTGGACCAAATCCGTCCCAATAATCATCTGTTTAGTTGTGCAGGTTAATCAGCGAGGCAGGGTACATTTGCATACAATCCCTCAACCAAGTTACTGCCCGCTTGTCCCAGTTCAGAGTTGTCATTGGCTGCGTTCCAATGTAATGTTTTACAACCAATTTGTGAAGCTGCAACATCAAATAATCATCGTCCTCATTTTATACTTCACTGAACGCCATTTGTCATTTCATTTACAGTAATTGGAGTAATCCTGACTCTGGGCCACCTGTTCCCTGCACATCTCTCTGATTAATGGCCACAGACCCTCTTGCTGAGGGTCACCTCCTCCAAAACATTCTCCACTCAATGTCTCCAGGCCCAAGGTGGCAAGTCCTGCTTCCTATTCCCGTTACCCAGAGCCTTCCTGAAATGATTCTTTCCCACTCGGAGTGAAGCAGTGTGTGGTTCAGTGTCCCTGCTGATGTGAGATGAAGGGAGGAGCTTTTTCACACAGACACTGGAATAGGAATCACTGAGCAACCATCTCCAGCTTTCTCAGATTGAACTGATGGTCATTTCATGTTGGAACTGCCCACACACTGAGCCAGTGACCTGGGCACTGGGACCCCCCTCACACTGCGGGGCAGTGCCAGTGACCTGGGCACTAGGACCCCCCTCACACTGTGGGGCAGTGCCAGTGACCTGGGCACAAGGACCCCCTCACACTGTGGCCCAGTGCCAGTGACCTGGGCACAAGGACCCCCTCACACTGTGGGGCAGTGCCAGTGACCTGGGCACTGGGACCCCCTCACACTGTGGGGCAGTGCCAGTGACCTGGGCACTGGGACCCCCTCACACTGTGGGGCAGTGCCAGTGACCTGGGCACTGGGACCCCCTCACACTGCGGGGCAGTGCCAGTGACCTGGGCACTGGGACCCCCTCACACTGCGGGGCAGTGCCAGTGACCTGGGCACTGGGACCCCCTCACACTGCGGGGCAGTGCCAGTGACCTGGGCACTGGGACCCCCTCACACTGCGGGGCAGTGCCAGTGACCTGGGCACTGGGACCCCCTCACACTGCGGGGCAGTGCCAGTGACCTGGGCACTGGGACCCCCTCACACTGCGGGGCAGTGCCAGTGACCTGGGCACTGGGACCCCCTCACACTGCGGGGCAGTGCCAGTGACCTGGGCACTGGGACCCCCTCACACTGCGGGGCAGTGCCAGTGACCTGGGCACTGGGACCCCCTCACACTGCGGGGCAGTGCCAGTGACCTGGGCACTGGGACCCCCTCACACTGCGGGGCAGTGCCAGTGACCTGGGCACTGGGACCCCCTCACACTGCGGGGCAGTGCCAGTGACCTGGGCACTGGGACCCCCTCACCCTGCGGGGCAGTGCCAGTGACCTGGGCACTGGGACCCCCTCACACTGTCCCGCTTTCTGTTTATCAAAACACTAAGGAGTAGATTCCTATCAGAGTGCGACATCAACTGAGACCACCTCCCCTCTTATTCCCCTCACCCCCACCCATCGCCTGACTCCACCCCCACCATCCCTCCCACTCCCCCACCCATATCCTCAACAACCTCCACTCCCATCTACACATACTCCTCACTCAATCCCAAACTACTCCCCCCACACACTCTCACTCCCACACACACTAAAGAAAGAACAAGGAACAATACAGCACAGGAACAGGCCCTTTGGCCCTCTGAGCCTGCACCAACCGTGTGTTCCTAACTAGACCGTCCGTTTGTATCCCTCTATTCCCAGTCTGTTCATGTGACTATCTAAATAAGTCCCAGCGTGTCCGCCTCAACCACCCTGCTTGGCAGTGCATTCCAGACCCCCCACCACCCTCTGTGTAAAATACGTCCCCCACATACCTGTCTTGAACTTTGCCCCCCTCACCTTGAACTTGTGACCCCTTGTGTTTGTCATTTCCGACCTGGGAAAAAGTTTCCAACTGTTCACCCTATCTATGCTCTTCATAGTTTTGTAAACTTCTATTAGGTCGTCCCTCAACCTCTGTCTTTCCACAGAGAACAATCCTAGTTTACCCAATCTCTCCTCATAGCTAAGACCCTCCATACCAGGCAACATCCTGGTAAACCTTCTCTGCATTCTCTCCAAAACCTCCACGTCCTTCTGATAGAGTGGTGACCGGAACCAGATGCAGTATTCCAGATGTGGCCTAACAAATGTCCTTATACAGCTGCAACATCATTTGCCACCTTTTATACTCTATACACAATCCTATAAAGGCAAGCATGCCATATTCCTTTATCACCACCCTCTTCATCTGTGTTGCCCCTTTAAGGATCTGTGAACTTGCACACTCAGATCCCTCTATGTGTCTATACTTCTGATGGTTCTGCTATTTATTGTTTGGTCCTCCCCCTGCATTAGATCTATCAAAAACATCACTTTGCATTTAAATTCCATCTGCCATTCCTCTATCCAATTTTCCAGCCTATCTATATCCTGCTGTATTCTCTGACAATGTTCATCACTATCCGCAACTCCAGCAATCTTTGTATCGTCTGCAAACTTACTGATCACACCAGCTACATCTTCTTCCAAATCATTTATATAAATCACAAACAGCAGAGGTCCCAGTACAGAGCCCTGCGGAACACCACTGGTCACAGACCTCCAGCCGGAAAAAGATCCCTCCACTGCTACCCTCTGTCTCCTATGGCCAAGCCAGTTCTGAATCCATCTAATGTTCTTCCTTGATCCCGTGAGATTTAACCTTTTGCACCAGCCTGCCATGAGAGACTTTGTCAAACACTTTACTAAAATCCTTGTAGACAACATCCACAGCCCTTCCCTCATCAATCATTTTTGTCACCTCCTCAAAAAACTCAATCAAATTTGTGAAGCATGACCTCTCTTGTACAAAACTATGCTGTCTATCGCTAATGAGATTATTCTGTTTTAAATGCGTATACATCCTATCTCTAAGAATCTTCTTCAACAATTTCCCTACCACGGACATCAAGCTCACTGCCCTATAATTACCTGGGTTATCCTTGCTATCCTTCTTAAATAACGGGACCACATTTGCTATCCTCCAATCCTCTGGGACCTCACCTGTGTCCAGTGAAGAAACAAATGTTCCTGTTGGAGGCCCAGCAATTTCATCTCTTGCCTCTCTCAGTAATCTAGGACAGGTGCCATCTGGCCCTGGGGATTTGTCTACCTTAATGCTTCCTAAAACACCTAACACTTTCTCCCTTGTGATTGAGATTTTCTCTAATGGTTCTACACATCTGTCGTTAGTGTACGTTTAAACTGGACCAGCTGGCAGGCAACATGACAGCTCAGTGACTATCACTGGATTTGGGCCTGTGTCTGTGGGAGTTTGCGCATTCTCCCTGTGCTTGCGTGGGTTTTCTCCGGGTGCTCTGGTTTCCTCCCACATCCCAAAGATGTGCTCTTAGGCACTGCCTGATCTTTCCCCTCCCCTCCACTTATTGCCTCACAGATAGTTTCATTTCTAGGTATTACCACTTCCCGATAACTGCTTTCTATCAACTGCCCCCTACCCCCGTCTCTGAATGATCCAAACTTCATCCAATTCCAGTCCCAATTCCCTAAGATGGTCTCCGAGGACCTGGAACTGGATTCACACATTGACACACACTCCCACTCCCACACACACAGTAACACACACTCCCTCACACACACAGACTCCCACATACACTGACACACACTCCCTCACACACACAGACTCCTACATACACTGACATACACTCCCTCACACACACAGACTCCCACATACACTGACACACACTCCCTCACACACACAGACTCCCACATACACTGACACACACTCCCTCACACACACAGACTCCCACATACACTGACACACACTCCCTCACACACACAGACTCCCACATACACTGACACACACTCACTCACACAACTCCCACACACACACTGACACACACTCCTCACACACAACAACTCACATACACTGACACACACTCCCACACACACGTCCCACATACACTGACAACACTCTCACACACACAGACTCCCACATACACTGACACACACTCCCAACTCCCACACACACACTGACACACACTCCCACTCCCCCACACCCACACACACTGACACACACTCCCCTCCCACACACACAGTGACACCCACCCCACTCCCACCAACACACTGACACACACTCCTGCTCCCACAAACACACTGACACGCACCCCCACTCCCACACCACAGTGACACGCACCCCGACTCCCCACACCACACACAGACACACACTCCCACTCCACACACACACTGACACGCACTCCCGCTCCCACACAACACTGACACGCACTCCCACTCGCGCACACACACACCTGACACACACTCCCACTCCCACACACACACACTGACACACACTCCCACTCCCACACACACACTGACAACACCTCCCACACATGCACTGACACACACTCCCACACACACACACACTGACACACCACTCCCCTCCCACACACACACTGACACGCACTCCCGCTCCCACACCACACACTGACACACACTCCCACTCCCACACACACACTGACACACACTCCCACACACGCACACACTGACACGCACTCCCGCCTCCCACGCACACACTGACACGCACTCCCGCTCCCACACACACACTGACACGCACTCCCACTCCCACACACACACTGACACACACTCCCACACACGCACACACTGACACGCACTCCCGCTCCCACACACACACTGACACGCACTCCCACTCCCACACACACACTGACACACACTCCCACACACGCACACACTGACACGCACTCCCGCACACACACACACACGCACTCCACACACCACTCGCACACACACACACACACACTGACACACACTCCCACTCCCACACACACACTGACACACACTCCCACTCCACACACACACTGACACACACCACTCCCACACATGCACTGCACACACACACTGACACACACTCCCGCTCCCACACACACACTGACACGCACTCCACACACAACACACTGACACGCACTCCCACTCCCACACACACACTGACACACTCACCCCACACACACACACTGACACACACTCCCGCTCCCACACACACACTGACACGCACTCCCACTCCCACACCACACACACACACTGACACACACTCCCACTCCCACACACACACTGACCACACACACAGACACTCACCCCACACACACCACACTGACACACACTCCCACTCCACACCCACACACACACACTGACACACACTCCCACACACGCACACACTACGCACACACACACACACACTGACACACACTCCCACTCCCACACACACCACACACGACACACCACACTCCCACTCCCACACACACACACTGACACACCCTCCACTCCCACACACACACACACACTGAACACACTACCCCACTCCCACACCACACACACTGACACCCACTCCCACCCCCCACACACACACACTGACACACACTCCCACTCCCACACCACTCACTGACACACACACACACACGGTGACACACCCCCCCACTCCCACACACACACACAGTGACACGCACTCCCACTCCCACGCACACAATGACACACACTCCCACGCACACAATGACACACACTCCCACGCACACATACACTGACACACGCTCCCACTCCCACACACACACACACTGACACACACTCCCACACTCCCACACACACACTGACACACACACTCCCACGCACACAATGACACACACCCCCACTCACACACTGACACACACTCCCACAACACACACTTGACACACACTCCCCACTCCCACACACACACAGTGACACACACTCCCACTCCCACACACACACCACGACACACACTCCCACACACACACTGACACACACTCCCCACACACACACACTGACACACACTCCCACTCCACACACACACACACACTGACACACACTCCCACTCCCACACACACACACACACACTCACACTCCCACACACAAACACTGACACACACCCACTCCCACACACACATCACACACTCCCACTCCACACACACTGACACACCACACACACTCCCACACTCCCACACACACACACACTCACACACACACACACACACACACTGACACACACTCCCACCCACACACACACACTGACACGCACTCCCACTCCCACACACACATGACACGCACTCCCACTCCCACACACACACTGACACACACTCCCCACTCCACACCACTGACACGACACCCACCCCCACTCCCACACACACCTGACACACACACACACACACACTCCCCACTCACCACACACACACTGACACACACTCCCACTCCCACACACACACTGACACACACTCCACTCCCACACACACACTCACACACACAGTGACACACACTCCCACTCCCTCCACACACACACATGACACGCACTCCCGCTCCCACACACACACTGACACGCACTCCCACTCCCACACACACACTGACACACACTCCCACTCCCGCACACGACTCCCACACACACACTGACACACACACTCCCACACACACACACACACCACACGCACACTCCACTCCCACACACACAGTGACACACACTCCCACTCCCACACACACAGTGCACACACTCCCTCACACACTGCACCCCACACACACTCCCACACACACACTCCCACACACACACACATGACACACACTCCCACACACACACACACTGACACACACTCACACTCCCCACACACAACACACACCACACTCCCACACACACACAGACACACACTCCCAATCACACACACACACTGACCACACTCCCACTCCCACACACACACTCACACACACACACACTCCCACACACACACACACACTCCCACACATGCACACACACACAGATACTTGCACACATGCACACACACACTCCCACACATGCACACACACACACACTCACACACACACCTAACACACACACACTCACACACACACACACACACACACTCCCACACACACAGCACACACTCCCACTCCCACACACACACACACACACACATCCCATCCCACACACACACAGTCCCACTGTGACACACACACACACATGACACACACACACATGACACACACTCCCAACACACATCACACACACTCCCAACACACACACACTGATAACTCACACACTCACACACACCACACTCCCACACACTGACACACACACACACCACTCCCACACACACTGACACTCACCACTCACACACACACACCACCACTCACACACACAGACACACACTCACACTCCCACACACACACTCACACACACTCACACTCCCACACACACACACAGACTCCACTCACACACACACACACACCACACACACTCCCACACAATGACACACACTCCCACTCCACACACACACACACACACCACTCCCACACACACACACACACTCACACTCCCACACACACACACACACCCACTCCCACACACACACACACACACTCCCACACACACCACACCCCCACTCCCACACACTGTGACACACACTCCCAACACCACAACTCACTCCCACACCCCACACACTGACACACACCCCCACTCCCACACACACACAGTGACACACACTCCCACTCCCACACACACTCTGACACACCCCCCCACTCCCACACACTCTGACACACACCCCCACTCCCACACACTCTGACACAGACTCTCACTCCCACACACACACTGATACAAATTCACATCCATTACATTTTTCAATTAGGATTTTGTTTGTATAAACTGTTTGCTTTGCCTGGTCAGATTTGGCTTTTCCAAGTACATTTTTGCAATTTTCTTAAAAGCAAACCCAGCATTTTCTCAGCGAGTGATGTTAGTCTAACTGATTTGTACTTCACTCTTTTCTCTCTCTTCCTCCTTTCTTAAAGAGCAGTCTAGCATTTTCCGACTTACACCCGCAATGGGACTTTTCCCTGGTCGGATGGAAGGAATTTTAATCATAAAGTTACAGAGTGGTGGAGGTTTACCGCACGGAAACAGGCCCTTCGGCCCAACTTGTCTCTGCCACTCTTTTTTTTAAAATCCCTGAGCTAATCCCAATTGTCCACATTTGGCCCATATCCCTCTATATCCATCTTACCCATGTAACTAACTAAATGCTTTTTAAAAGACAAATTTGTACCCACCTCTACTACTACCTCTGGCAGTTCGTTCCAGACACTCACCATCCTCTGTGTGAAAAAATTGCCCCTCTGGACATTTTTGTATCTTTCCTCTCTCTCCTTAAATTTATACCCTCTAGTTTTAGACTTCCCTATCTTTGGGAAAAGATATTGACTAAGTAGCTGATCTTTGCCCTCATTATTTTATAAACAAGATCAACTCTGTTCACCTGATAAAGGGGCAGGAAGCGTTCTGAAAGCTAATGGCTTTCCACTACCAAATAAACCTGTTGGACTTTAACCTGATGTTGTAGGACTTCTTACTGTGTTTATCTGCAGTCCAACCCCGGCATTTCCACATTGTGGGCAAATGAACAAAGAGAAGCAATCCAGAAATAAAAAGTATTTTATATTTTATAAGATCACCCCTCAGCCTCCTACACTCCAGAGAAAAAAGTCCCAGTCTATCCAACCTCTCCTTATAACTCAATCCATCAAGTCCCAATAGCATCCTAGTAAATCATCTCTGCATTCTTTCTAGTTTAATAATCTCCTTTCTATAATTCTATAATAGTCAATTATGATTTCCTCACTGTTTTTACTACTGTCTGTTTCTGATAGAAAGTAACTGTGGAGACTGATACAAAATCTTTATATAAACTCTTTCCATTTCCTGATTCCCCAGGATTATTTGTCCTGTCTCTCTCTGCTTCACACAGACTAATGTTGACTTTAGCTACTCTCTTCCTTTTCATATCCTTAAAATCTGTCCTTATTTCACTGGCTAGTTTACACTCACTTTTTATTTCTGGATTGCTTCTCTTTGTTCATTTGCCCACAATGTGGAAATGCTGCGGTTGGACTGGGGATAAACACAGTAAGAAGTCCTACAACATCAGGTTAAATTCCAACAGGTTTATTTGGTAGTGGAAAGCCATTAGCTTTCAGAACGCTTGCTGCCCCTTTATCAGGTGAACAGAGTTGATCTTGTTTATGATTGGAATGTCATTTTCAAGGTTAACTTCAAATTCAGAGATATTATGATCACTATTTCCCAGTAACTCTTTAACTGTGACATTTGTAACCAATCTGCTTCATTTACACGATACTCAATTTAAGATTGTGTCATCCCCAATTAGTTACGTTCTTGGCTGCTGTTCCAAAACTGAACAAAAACATTCCCCAAACTCATATTCCCAATTACTGGCA
This sequence comes from Sphyrna mokarran, assembly GCA_024679065.1. Lineage (NCBI taxonomy): Eukaryota > Metazoa > Chordata > Chondrichthyes > Carcharhiniformes > Carcharhinidae > Sphyrna > Sphyrna mokarran. The sequence continues at coordinate 93,635,807 of JAGIQG010000011.1, forward strand.
TTGTATTTGTCTCACTCTATATCCAGATTAAGATCAGCCAAAAATTATTACATTCCCTTTGTTCAAAGCTTTAGTAATTCTGATTTAAAGCTCTGCCCAGTGGTATTACAATGATATCGGTTATTAACTCCTCCTGACAGTTCCTGACTTGCCTTATTTCTGCTCTTACTGATTCTTATTCATAAATCTGAGGACTACCCCCTTATCATTGCGTTTTCTACCTTCTTTATCTTTCCAAGCTGAAAAAAAATTTGAGAGAGAGAGTGTGAAAGAGAGTGAGAGATTGAGCATACACGTAAGAGAGACAGTGCATGCATGAGAGAGAGAGTATATGTGTGAGAGAGAGTGTCTGTGTGAGAGAATGTGTGTGAGAAAGAGTGTGTATGAGAGAGAAAGAGAGAGAGTGTGTGGAGAATGTTTGTGTATGTGAAAGAGAGAGTGTGTGTGTGTGAGAGAGGGAATGTGAGAGAGTGTGTGTGAGAAAGAGAGAGAGTATGTGTGTATGAGAGAGAAAGAAGGAATGTGTGTGAGGGAGAGTGTGTATGAGAGAAAATGTTTGTGAGAGATTGTTTATGTGTGTGAGAGAGACAGTGTGAGAGAGTGTGTATGACAGAGAAAGAGAGGGATGTGTGTGTGTGAGAGAGAAAGAGAGTGTATGTGAGTGTAGAGAGAGAGAAAGTGTGTCAGAGTGCATGTGCGTGCGTGTGCGTGTGTGTGTGAGAGAGAACATGTCAGAGTGTGTGTGTGTGAGAGAGAACATGTCAGTGTGTGTGTGTGTGAGAGAGAACATGTCAGAGTGTGTGTGTGTGTGAGAGTGTGTGAGAGAGAACATGTCAGAGTGTGTGTGTGTGTGAGAGAGAACATGTCAGAGTGTGAGAGAGAGAACATGTCAGAGTGTGTGTGTGTGTGAGAGTGTGTGAGAGAGAACATGTCAGAGTGTGTGTGAGTGAGAGTGTGTGTATGAGAGATACTGTTGGAGGCAAAGAAGGAAATTATGGGTCCCCTAGCAAAGATATTTGAATCATCGATAGTCACAGGTGAGGTGCCTGAAGATTGGAGAGTGGCAAATGTTGTATCTTTATTCCCAGGGAAAAGCCTGGGAATTACAGGCCAGTGAGCCTCACATCTGTGGTGGGTAAATTGTGAGAAAGTATTTTGACAGAGAGGATCTACAGGCATTTAGAGATGCAAGGACTGATTAGGGACTGTCAGCATAGTTTTGTGAGTGGAAAATCATGTCTCACAAATTTGATTGAGTTTTTTGAAGGGGTAACCAAGAAGGTAGATGAGGGCAGTGCAGTGGATGTTGTCTACATGGACTTTAGCAAAGCCTTTGACAAGATGTCGCATGGTAGGTTATTGCATAAGGTTAAATCTCACTGGATCCAGAATGAGGTATCTAAATGGATACAAAATTGGTTGGATGACAGAAGCCAGAGGGTGGTTGTAGAGAGTTGTTTTTCAAACTGGAAGCCTGTGACCAGCAGTGTGCCTGAGGGATCAGTGCTGGGCCCACTGTTATTTGTCATTTATATTAATGATTTGGATGAGAATATAGGAGGCATGGTTAATAAGTTTACAGATGACACCAAGACAGGTGGTACAGTGGACAGTGAAGAAAGTTATCTCCAGCTGCAGTGGGATCTTGATCAATTGGGCCAGTGGGTAACAAATGGCAGATGGAGTTTAATAACAGGTGCTGGATTGTGGCAACCTGGGCACTTTCACAGTAACGACATTGCAGTGTTAATGTAAACCTTGCTTGTGACTAATAAATAAACGTTAGACATCTGCCATCCTTATGCGCTCTGGCCTGTGTGTGGCTCCAGAGCCGCGGTAGTGTGGTTGGCTCTCAGATGCCCTCTGAAATGGACAAGCAAGTCACTCAGTTTCAAGGGGCAGCTGGGGATGGGCAGTGGATGCTGGCCCAGCCAGCGACAAACAGGTTCCATGAATGAATGAAGGAAATAATCTGTTCTTGCGTTGGTTGGTACATGATCTCAAACTTTTGTATCTTTTTCCCAAGGCAAAAAGCTGAAAGAGAGAGAGGTGAAAGAGAGAGAGGTGAAAGAGAGAGACGTTTCTACCATGTATTAAACTGATCTTTCTTTACACACTGCAACATTTTCCTTTCTTTCTCCCATACAAACTTAGGGCAGCAGAATGATTAATACTGCTGTCTCACAGTGCCAGGGACCTGGGTTCAATTCCCAGCTGGGGTCACTGTGTGGAGTCTGCAAATTGGGGCTGTTTTCCTTAGAAAGACGTAGACTTAGAGGAGATCTAATTGAGGTGTACAAGATTATGAAGGTATAGATAGAGTAAATCAGTTTTCTATACCCCTCCATTCCCATTCTGTTCATGTGCCCATCTAAGTATTGCTTAAATAACTCCAGAGTACCTGCCCCCATCACTTTACTTGGCAGCGCATTCCATACCCCCACCACCCTCTGTATGAAAAAACTCTCTCTAGCTTTTTGCCTTGGGAATAGCTATAGCTCTAGCTCATTAGAGGGGTCAGTTTTTGTACAAAGTGTGCAGGAAGGTTTTTTGACTCAGTATGTGGATAGGCCAACTAGAGGTGAGGCTACATTGGATTTGGTGCTGGGCAATGAGCCAGACCAGGTGTTAGGCTTGGAAGTTGGTGAACATTTTGGTGATAGTGACCACAATTCGGTTACGTTCACCTTAGTGATGGATAGGGATAGGCATGAAGCTGGGGGCAGTAGTTATAGAACATAGAACATAGAACATAGAACATTACAGCACAGAACAGGCCCTTCGGCCTTCGATGTTGTGCCGACCAAAATAAAAAGCAATGCCCCTCCAAACTAAACCATTCCCTTCTCTTCCATATACTTATCAATTAACCTCTTAAACGCCACCAAACTTGGCGCATCTACAACAGCTGCAGGCAGGGCATTCCACTCCCTAATCACTCTTTGAGTAAAGAACCTACCTCTAATATCCGTCCTATAACTCATACCCCTTAATTTAAAGCTGTGTCCCCTCGTGCTAGCTTTCTGCATCCTAGGAAAAAGGCTATCACTGTCCACCCTATCTAAACTTCTAATCATCTTATATGCTTCAATAAGATCCCCTCTTAGCCGCCTCCTTTCTAACGAAAACAACCTCAAATCCTTCAACCTCTCTTCATAGGACCTGCCCTCCATACCAGGCACATCCTGGTAAACCTCCTCTGTACCCTCTCCAATGCCTCCACATCTTTCTTATAATGTGGGGATTTGTATTTGCTTCCCTGCACCTTAAATCTGGGGGGAAGGGTAATTATGAGGCCATCAGGAGAGAATTAGGGTGCATAGATTGGACTAGGAAACTACAGGGACTGGGAACATCTGGAATGTGGAGCTTATTCAAGGAGCAGCTGCTGCGAGTCCTTGATAAGTATGTCCCTGTCAGGCAAGGAGGAAATGGTCGAGTAAGAGAACCTTGGTGTACGAAAAAAGTTGATTTGCTGGTTAAAAGGAAAAAGGAGGCTTATGTCAGGATGAGGCTTGAAGGCTCAGTTAGTGCAATGGATAGCTATAGATTAGCCAGGAGGGAGCTAAAGAGTGAATTGAGGAGAGCTAAGAGAGGACACGAGAAGACTTTGGCTGATAGGATTAAGGAGAATCCTAAAGCTTTCTTTAGATATGTTAAGAATAGAAGATTGGTTAGGGCAAGATTAGGGCCAGTCATAGACAGCAGTGGGAAGTTGTGCGTGGAGCCTGAAGAGATTGGAGAGGCACTGAATAAATATTTCTCTTCGGTATTCACGCAGGGTGATGTAAATGTAGTTATGGAGAACACTGAGGTACAGGGTTGCAAACTGGAAAGTATTGAAGTAGATAGGGAGGATGTGCTAGATATTCTCGAGGGTTTGAAGTTGGATAAGTCCCCTGGGCCGGACGGGATTTACCCTAGGATTCTCTGGGAGGCAAGAGAGGAGATTGCAGAGCCTCTGGCTCTGATCTTCAGGTCGTCGTTGGTTACGGGTGTGGTTCCGGAGGACTGGAGGATAGCGAATGTGGTCCCATTGTTCAAGAAGGGGAAGAGAGACTTTCCAGGGAATTATAGGCCAGTGAGTCTTACTTCTGTTGTGGGCAAAGTATTGGAGAGAATTATTAGGGATAGGATTTATAGTTATTTAGAGAGAAATGAATTGATTGGGGATAGTCAGCATGGTTTTGTGAAGGGTAGGTCATGCCTTACTAACCTCATTGAGTTTTTTGAAAAAGTGACAAAGAGGTGGATGGGGGTAAGGCGGTTGATGTGGTATATATGGACTTTAGTAAGGCGTTTGATAAGGTGGCCCATGGAAGACTTCTGCAGAAAATGCAGATGTATGGGATTGAGGGTGATTTAGCTAATTGGATTAGGAATTGGCTAGCAGATAGAAGACAGAGGGTGGTGGTTGATGGGAGATATTCATCGTGGAGTTCGGTGACAAGTGGTGTACCTCAGGGTCTGTTTTGGGGCCCCTGCTGTTTGTAATTTTTATAAATGATCTGGATGAGGGTATTGAAGGATGGATTAGTAAATTTGCAGATGACACTAAAGTCGGTGGAGTGGTAGATAGTGAAGAGGGGTGTTATAGTTTGCAGAGAGACTTGGACAAGTTGCAGAGCTGGGCCGAGAGGTGGCAAATGGAGTTTAATGTGGAAAAGTGTGAGGTAATGCACTTGGCAGGAATAATAAATGTGTAGAGTATAGGGCTAATGGTAGGATTCTTATAGTTGATGAACAGAGGGATCTTGGTGTGTATGTGCATAGATCCCTGAAAGTAGGCAGTCAAGTCGAGAAGGTTGTTAAGAAGGCATATGGAGTCTTAGCTTTTATTGGTAGGGGGATTGAATTTCGGAGCCGCAACGTCATGTTGCAACTGTACAAAACTCTAGTGCGGCCGCACTTGGAGTATTGTGTGCAGTTCTGGTCCCCACATTATAAGAAAGATGTGGAGGCATTGGAGAGGGTACAGAGGAGGTTTACCAGGATGTTGCCTGGTATGGAGGGCAGGTCTTATGAAGAGAGGCTGAGGGATTTGAGGTTGTTTTCGTTAGAAAGGAGGCGGCTAAGAGGGGACCTTATTGAAACATATAAGATGATTAGAGGTTTAGATAGGGTGGACAGTGATAGCCTTTTTCCTAGGATGGAGAAAGCTAGCACGAGGGGACACAGCTTTAAATTAAGGGGTGATAGTTATAGGACGGATATCAGAGGTAGGTTCTTTACCCAAAGAGGTTAGGGAGTGGAATGCCCTGCCTGCAGCAGTTGTAGATGCGCCAAGTTTGGTGGCGTTTAAGAGGTTATTGATAAGTATATGGAAGAGAAGGGAATGGTTTAGTTTGGAGGGGCATTGCTTTTTATATTGGTCGGCACAACATTGAAGGCCGAAGGGCCTGTTGTGTGCTGTATGTTCTATAAACAGGGTTAAGCTTTTTCCTAGGATGGACTCAAATAACATGAGGTGTCACGGGCTTAGGGTGAGGGGAGTAATGTATAATTTGGATGCTAGAGGGAGTTTTTTCACACAGAGGGTGGTGGGGGTATAGAACGTGCTGCCAAGTAAAGTGGTGGAGGCAGGTAGTCTGGAGATATTTAAGAAATACTTAGATGGACACATGAACGAATGGGAATGGAGGGGTATAGAAAACTGATTTAAAATAGGTATCATGAGCCTTGGGGAGTCCCTGGGAAGTGTGTAAATAGATGATGATATTAGCTTTTATTGGTAGGGGGATTGAATTTAGGAGCCGCAGCATCATGTTGCAGCTGTACAAAACTCTAGTGCGGCCGCACTTGGAGTATTGTGTGCAGTTCTGGTCGCCACATTATAAGAAAGATGTGGAGGCATTGGAGAGGGTACAGAGGAGGTTTACTAGGATGTTGCCTGGTATGGAGGGCAGGTCCTATGAAGAGAGGTTGAAGGATTTGAGGTTGTTTTCGTTAGAAAGGAGGCGGCTAAGGGGGATCTTATTGAAGCATATAAGATGATTAGAGGTTTGGATAGGGTGGACAGTGATAGCCTTTTTCCTAGGATGGAGAAAGCTAGCACGAGGGGACACAGCTTTAAATTAAGGGGTATGAGTTATAGGACGGATATCAGAGGTAGGTTCTTTACTCAAAGAGTGATTAGGGAGTGGAATGCCCTGCCTGCAGCTGTTGTAGATGCGCCAAGTTTGGTGGCGTTTAAGAGGGTATTTGATAAGTATATGGAAGAGAAGGGAATGGTTTAGTTTGGAGGGGCATTGCTTTTTATTTGGTCGGCACAACATCGAAGGCCGAAGGGCCTGTTCTGTGCTGTATTGTTCTAATGTTCTATGTTCTATGATGTATTTGTTTTATCCTACAGGTGCTTTTGATCCACCTTGTTGTCTAACGAGGGGCATACACGCGATGGGTCGTGAGAGGGCTGCTCTTGGATTTTTTTTGAGAGTATCCTAGTGCTTCATGTCGTTTGTGTACGCTTGACCTGGACCATTTGATGGGCAACACGACAGCTCAGTGACTATCGCTGTGCTGTGCAGATACATGGATTTGGGCCTGTTTCTGTGGGAGTTTGTGCATTCTCCCCGTGCTTGCGTGGGTTTTCTCCGGGTGCTCCGGTTTCCTTCCACATCCCAAAGATGTGCTCTTAGGCTAATTGGCAAAACAAATTCTCCCTAAATTGTCTCAAATTTGGTTTTTAATCCATAGATCTATAAACATGGACAGGAATCATGGGTAGAAGTGGGAACATCGGGGTGGCGGCGCGGGCTCGTTGGGCCAAAGGGCCTGTTTCCCGTGCTGTTTTGTTCTTTGTTTAAATGCGAGGTGATGCATTTTGATACATTGAACCAGGGCAGGACTTACTGAGTTAATGGTAGGGCGTTGGGGAGAGTTACAAAAGAAAGAGATGTAGGAGTACAGGTTCATAGTTCCTTGAAAATGGAGTCACAGGATGGAGTGGTGAAGAAGGCATTTGGCATTCTTGGTTTCATTGGTCAGAACATTGAATACAGGAGTTGGGACGTCTTGTTGAAGTTGTACAAGACATTAGTAAGGTCATACTTGGAATACTGTGTACAGTTCTGGTCACCCTATTATAGAAAGGATATTATTAAACTAGAAAGAATGCAGAAAAGATTTACTAGGATGCTACCGGGACTTGATGGATTGAGTTATAAGGAGAGGCTGGATAGACTGGGACTTATTTCTCTGGAGTGTAGGAGGCTGAGGGGTGATTTTATTGAGGTCTATAAAATAATGAGAGGCACAGATCAGCTAGATAGTAAATTAGAGACATAGTGTGTGTGAGAGGGAGAGTGTGAGAGGGAGAGTGTGTGTGTGTGTGAGAGATTGTGTATGAGGGAACTCCTGGAATTCCCTCTCTAACTGCATTGTGGCTGCACCTACATCACATGAATTGCAGCCGGTTCAAGAGGCAGCTGATCATCACCTTCTCAAGGGCAAGTAGGAATGGATAATAAACTCGAGCAATGTCTGTATCCCATGAACGAATAGTAAAAAAAGACAGTGTGCGCTATCTTTTAGACGAGATACGAAACAAAGATCCCATCCATCAGTTGTAAAAACTATCAGCTTCCTAAAAACATTTATCCATCAATCTAGAAACATGTGAAGTGGTCAGCTTGTGTTGTGTGTGTATCTACACCTCAGGAACTGCAATAGTTCAAGAAGGCAGTTCACCACCACCTTCTCAAGGGGCAATTAGGGATGGGTAATAAATACTGGTTAACAATGCCCACATCCCAGGAATAAATATATTTCTAATAATGATTCCAGTCCAGCCCATTTTTGAACAAGGCTTCCATTCATTCATTGGTGGTAATGTGGGGAGGCAGCAGGGTTTACAACAGAGTGTGTCCTGAGCTCGGGCACCAGGAGAATGGTAACCAGTGGTGGGGATGTTCAGGATGTGAGGATTGTTGGAGCATCGAAACAATCAGAGGTTCCACAGACAGTCCGGGATAACACGGGACAGGAATGGTGTTCAAACTGAACCATCACATGGATTATCCTTCCAGTTATCTGATTGGTTCACAAGTGTTTTTATTGTCCTGAGTCAGGGACACTGGTACAGAATTGGAGATTTTCTAATCAGTGACTTCAGCTTCACTGGAACACAAGTGTAAACTTATCCTTATCTCATAGGCTGCAGTTTTCACAATCATTGCACTTCCTCTGTCTCTAATCCCTGCTCCGTTCCTCTCTCTCTCTAATCCTTGCTCCGTTCCCCTCTCTCTAATCCCTGCTCCGTTCCCCTCTCTCTCTAATCCCTGCTCCGTTCCCCTCTCTCTAATCCCTGCTCCGTTCCTCTCTCTCTCTAATCCCTGCTCCGTTCCCCTCTCTCTAATCCCTGCTCCGTTCCCCTCTCTCTAATCCCTGCTCCGTTCCCCTCTCTCTCTAATCCCTGCTCCGTTCCCCTCTCTCTAATCCCTGCTCCGTTCCCCTCTCTCTAATCCCTGCTCCGTTCCCCTCTCTCTCTAATCCCTGCTCCGTTCCTCTCTCTCTCTAATCCCTGCTGCCTCACTGCTCAGTTCTTTTCCCAGAGAGTTTTTAATGCTGAGATTGATTGCAGTTGTACCCATTCCCTCCCCATCGCCCCAGGGATGATGGATTCTATGGTCCTAATCACTCAGTGTGTGAATACAATCCATTTCCCCTCTGCAATCTAACAGCACTAATCTACTGTGCGTTGTCCTCAGTCAGACCCTCTTCTATCTTCTGTTATATCTGAGTTCCCAGCATCTCCCTGACTAACTCTCCACAGTTTAATCTCCTTCCCCACTCCCAATCCCAGTTCAGGAACAAAAGGCAGGATGCTGGGATCATCAATGTCCATTACTAACCCAATGCCAGCCTCTTATATTCACTGCTCCCAAAGTGAACAGCACAAAGTGTTAGGATTGGTGGGGAGATTGGGATTGTAGTGTGATGATGCATTATAATTCTGATTCTGCACAGAAACATGAAAGGATATTTGTTTGCTTAAAATGCAAAATGAAATGAGGTTTCTATGTGCTACTAATGGATGTGATTTGGATAAAAAGATGTATTAGCAGCTGATGCAAGTCGAAAGGGTTTTTTGATTTTTAAATGCGGTTAACGAGTTCCTTGAAGATTGAGCTGAAGTCTTTATCAGAGGCACACATGTGTTGGACAGGCTGCAAATATCACAACCTGAAGCTGCAGGAAATGCTTACAACTCCGCTTGCTCCCGTTCAGTAACCTGGAGCAATCCAAACAGGAGAGCTCACTCGACCCAGGCGCCTGTATCCCCATTCCACTGTAATCTCCTGGTTACACCGGGGGGCAGCTCGAGGGACTGAGCTATTCCCAAATTCACAGCAAAATCACCCAATGTCAGCAAATCACTGACAGAGACACCCCCACCCCCTCCCCCCACCACACTCCCCTCACACACACACACACACACACACACACACACTAACACACATACATACACACATGCACACACATTCATACACACACATGCACACACAGACACACAGATACACACACACACACACACACATTCACAGACACACATGCACACACATACACACACACACTTACACAGACACACATGCACACACAAACACAGATACGCACACACCCATACATATACACACATACACACACACAGAGACACATACACAGACACACACACACACACAGTATCACACACATATACACACATTGCTACATACAGAGACACACCTCTTCTAGGGTGGAAGAATCAATTACTGGGGGGACACAGTTTGAAGATGCAAGAGACAAGGTATAAAGGAGCTGAACGAGGCAGATTTTTTATACAAAGAGTAATGGGTGTCGAGAACGCGTTGCCAGAGAAGGTAGTGGAAGCGGATATGGCAGTGAATTTTAAGGGGCATCTTGATAAGTACATGAATGGGATGGGAATAGAAGGATACGGTCCCCAGAAGGATAGGGGGTTTTAATTAAGTCAGGCAGCATGGTCGGAGCAGGCTTAGATGGCTGAAGGGCCCGTTCCTGTGCTATAATTTACTTTGTGCTGAACTCTCACCGTAAAAAACCAGCACAAATTATTTGTTTTTCTGCAAATTCAACACTTAGAATGTTTGGGAGGGAATTCTGCACAGAAAGGGAAACAGACACAGACCTTTGTTCACACACAGTCATGCGCACTGTCAGACACACACAGACACAGAGACAGAGACACAAACACTCATACACAGAGACACACAGAGAAACACACATACACAGTCACTCACACTATCTACACATACACACAGTGTCTCACACAGATTCACACAGTCTCACAAACACACACACACACAATCTCACACACACACAGACACACAATCTCTCTCTCATACACACACACACACACACACAATCTCACACACACACACACACACACACCTCACACACACACACACACACACCACACACACACACACACACACACACACACACACACACACACACACACACACACACGAATCACACACAGAATCACACATCTATGACCGTAGAGCCAAATTCCCTTCCAACTCAATTTTCGAGTTTGCTGATGGCACTACTGTAGTGGGTCAGATCTCAAACAGTGATGAGACACAGCTTTAAATTAAGGGGTGATAGTTATAGGACGGATATCAAAGGTAGGTTCTTTACCCAGAGGGTGGTTAGGGAGTGGAATGCCCTGCCTGCAGCAGTTGTAGATGCGCCAAGTTTGGTGGCGTTTAAGAGGTTAGTTGATAAGTTTATGGAAGAGAAGGGAATGGTTTAGTTTGGAGGGGCATTGTTTTTTTCATAATTGGTCGGCGCAACATCGAAGGCCGAAGGGCCTGTTCTGCGCTGTAATGTTCTATGTTCTATGTTCTATGTTCTATGTTCTATGAGATAGAGTACAGGAATGAGATAGAGAATCTGGTGAACTGGCGCAGCGACAATAATCTCTCTCTCAATGTCAACAAAATGAAGGAGACTGTCATTGACTTCAGGAAGCGTAAAGGAGAACATGTCCCTGTCTACATCAACGGGAATGAAGTAGAAAGGATCGAGACCTTCAAGTTTTTAAGTATCCAGAGCACCAACAACTGTCCTGGTCCCCCCCATGTTGACACTATAGTTAAGAAAACCCATTAACGCCTCTACTTTCTCTGAAGACTAAGGAAATTTGCCATGTCCGCTACGACTCTCACCAACTTTTACAGATGCTCCATAGAAATCATTCTTTCTGGTTGTATCACAGCTTGGTCTGGGCTCCTGCTCTGGCCAAGACCACAAGAAACTACAAAAGGTCGTGAATGTAGCTCAATCCATCACACAAACCAGCCTCCCATCCATTGATTCTGTCTACACTTCCCGCTGCCTTGGAAAATCAGCCAACATAATTAAGGAGCCCCCGCACTTGAATATTCTCTCTCCCATCTCCCTCCTTCAGGAAGAAGATACAGAAGCCTAAGGACACGTACCAACCATTTCTTCCCTATTGCTGTCAGACTCTTGAATGGACCTATCTCATATTAAGTTGATTTTTCTCTACACCCCAGTTATGACTGTAACACTAAATTCTGCACTCTCTCTTTTCCTTCTCTATGAATGGTACACTTTGTCTGTGTAGTGCTTAAGAAACAATGCTTTTCACTGTATGTTAATATTTGTGACAATACTAAATCAGACCAAATCAATTCGCCAAACACTCACATACAGACACATCCGTACTGATCCTCTGACAGTGCGGTACTCCCTCAGCACTGACCCCCTGACAGTGCAGCACTCCCTCAGTACTGACCCCCTGACAGTGCAGCACTCCCTCAGCACTGACCCTCTGACAGTGCGGCACTCCCTCAGCACTGACCCTCTGACAGTGCGGCACTCCCTCAGCACTTCCCCTCTGACAGTGCGGCACTCCCTCAGCACTGACCCTCTGAAAGTGCGGCACTCCCTCAGCACTGACCCTCTGACAGTGCAGCACTCCCTCAGCACTGACCCTCTGACAGTGCGGCACTCCCTCAGCACTGACCCTCTGACAGTGCGGCACTCCCTCAGCACTGACCCTCTGACAGTGCGGCACTCCCTCAGCACTGACCCTCTGACAGTGCGGCACTCCCTCAGCACTGACCCTCTGACAGTGCGGCACTCCCTCAGCACTGACCCTCTGACAGTGCGGCACTCCCTCAGCACTGACCCTCTGACAGTGCGGCACCCCTCAGCACTGACCCTCTGACAGTGCGGCACTCCCTCAGCACTGACCCTCTGACAGTGCGGCACTCCCTCAGCACTGACCCTCTGACAGTGCGGCACTCCCTCAGTACTGACCCTCTGACAGTGCGGCACTCCCTCAGCACTGACCCTCTGACAGTGCGGCACTCCCTCAGTACTGACCTGAATAGCCTGTATATATTTGGTGCGATCGATATGAATGTTTACAGGAAACAGCAGTTTAGAATTTGAGTGAAGTGTGATAATCCAGATTGAAAATATATAAAAATCCTGCTGCTTACTGGAGTAAACATCTTACATCAGTTTGTTTCCATTTGACGAACCAATAATATCTTGTAATCCTGGCTGATTGCAAATATCCTTCCACAGCCAGTGAGTCTCAGCCTCACTCCACAGTGTTTCTGTAACTGTGAACTCCATTTCCTCTCTGTCCCTCCCAACATTCTCTCTCTGCTCCATATCATTTCCTATCCTTCTATCCCCTTCTCAAGCATAGAACATAGAACACTACAGCACAAACAGGCCCTTCGGCCCACAAGTTGTGCCAATCATACCCCTACCTACCAGGCCATAGACCTATCTATAACCCCCAATCCCATTGGATCCCATATACTCATCCAGAAGTCTTTTAAAAGACCCCAGCGAGTTCACCTCGACCACCACCGATGGCAGCCGATTCCATTCACTCCCCACCCTCTGAGTGAAAAACTTTCCCCTAGCATCCCCTCTGTATTTGCCCCCCAGCACCTTAAACCTGTGTCCTCTCGTATATTTCTTAAATATAGTGTCAGCATCTGGGGGTTGGGGGTAGGGGGTGGGGGGTGGGGTGCCCAGGACAGGTTGTTGGTGATCTGGGCTCCTAAAAACTCGAAACCCTTCACTTTTTCTAACCTGACCCCCATTGATGTAGACAGGGGCATGTTCTTCTTTATTCTTCCTGAAGTCGATGACGATCTCCTTTGTTTTGTTAACACTGAGGGAGAGATTATTGTCACCGCACCAATTCACCAGATTCTCTATCTCATTCCTGTTCTCTATCTCGTCATTGTTTGAGATCCGACCCACTACGGTGGTGTCGTCAGCAAACTCAAAAATGGAGCTGGAGGGGAATTTGGCCGCACAGGTGGAGCCAAGGCCATGAGGTAAGGATGGAATTCCAAAACCAAGACATGGTTTTGTCTGGGGGCTGACATGAGCAGAGTAGCAAAGGGGAAATAGGATATACTCTGAACAGCGATACAGTCTACAGCTCTGAAGAGTTATACGGACTTGAAATGTTAACTACCATTTCTCATCCCAGATACGACCATAAGAAATATGAACAGGAGTATGCCATTCGGCCCCTCTAGCCTGTTCCGCCATTCAACAAGATCACAGCTGATCCGACATTCCTCAAGGCCACTTTCCTGACCTTTCCCCTAATCCTTGGTTCCGTTACTGATCAAAAATCTATCTCAGTCTTAAACATAAACAGGACACTGCCCCCACTGCTCTCTGTGACAAGGAGTTCCAAAGACTGATAACCCTCTGAGAGAAGAAATTCCTCCTTATCTCAGTATTAAATTGATGCCCCTTTATTCTCAGACTGTACCCTCTGGACCCAGTCTCTCCCATGAGGGGAAAACACTGTCAGCATTTACCCTGTCAAACCCCTTCAGAATCCAATATGTTTCAATGAAATCACCTCTCATTCTGCTAAATTCCAGTGAGTCCCAGCCTGTTTAACCTTTCCTCATTTGACAATCCCTCCATACTGGGGAATCATCCCAGTGAACCTTCTCTGAACTGTCTCCAATAAAATAATATCTTTCCTTCAATAAGGAACCAAACCTGCTCCCAGTGCTCCAGATGTGCTCTCACTAGAACCTTGTACAGTTGCAGCAAGACTTCCCCATTCTTATTCTGCAATCCCCTTGAAATAAGGACCATCATTCCATGACCCTTCCTGATTACCTGCTGTACCTGTTCCCCCTGAATCCTTTATGTTACAGCTTTCTGTAGTTTTTCTCCATTTCAATAACACTCTGTTCCTTTGTTCTCCCTTCCAAAATCAACAGATTCACACTTTCCCACATTATCCTCTGTTTGCCACCTTGTTGCCCATTTACTCACCCAATCAATATCTCTGTAAACTGTTTGTATCCCTCTCACAACTTAGCTTCCCATTTATTTTTGTATCATCTGTAAATTTATCTACAGTGCATTCACTTCCTTTTCCATGTCATTAATATATACTGTAAACAGCACTGATCCCCATGGAACTCCATTGGTTACAGGCCACCCATCTGAAAAAGAACTCCTTATTCCCACTCACTCTTTCCTCCCTATTCACCAATTCTCTCTCCATGCCAATTCACTACATCAACACAATGGCCTCTTATCTAATGGCTTAACCTTTTGTGAAGTACCTTGTCTAGGAAGTCCAAATACAACACATCTACTGGTTCCCCTCTATTCACTCTGGTTGAGGCTTCTCAAAAAACTCTAATAAATTAGTTAGATACAGTTTCCCTTTGATGAAGCCTTGCTGACTGCTTGATTAGATAATGATTTTCAAATGTGCCGCTATTATTGCCTTAATAACTGATTCCAATATTTTCCCAGCAATAAATGTTAGCTTAATCAGCCTATAGTTACCCTCTGTGTCTCCCTACCTTTTATGAATAGGAATGTCTCATTGGCAGTTTTCCAATCCTCTGCTGCTGCTCCAGAATCCAAGAATTTCTGAAAAATTACAATCAATGCATCTGCTATCTCTGTAGCTACTTGTTTTAGGATCTTAGGATGCCAGCCATCAGGACCTGGGGACTTAACTGCCTTTAGCCCCATTAGTTTGTGTAACATTACTTCTCTCGTGATGGTGACTGTACTTAATTTCTCCCCCCCCCCTCGTAATCTTTAGTATTAATGGGGTATGTGAAGTATCTTTACCATAAAGACCAAAGCAAAATATCTGTTTAACTCCACTGCCATTTCCTTGTTTCTCATAACTCCTCAGGTTCATTGTCTAAGGGGCCTATGTCCACTTTAACTCTGTCTTTCTTTTTATATATTTAAAGAAACTGTTATTGTCAGCTTTTATATCCTTGCTAGTCTGCCCTCGTTGTTTATTGCCCCTTCAATACCTGCTGTTCACTTATTCTCTTTGCTGCTAATTTATCTGTCCAGCCCATTTGAGCTAACTCTATCTGCATTTCATTGTAATTCCCTTTATTTAAGTTAAACAGTTGTTTCTGACCAACGTTTCTCACCCTCAAATCAAATATTAAATTCACTCATGTTATGATCATACCTCTGAGGGGATATTTATTAAACCTGCCTCATTATCCATTACCAGATCCAGGATAACCTGATCGTTATTGGCTCCGTGGCAAATTGCTCCAGGAAACTATTCTTGATGCACTCTTTCCAACTGATTAACCCAATCAAAGTGAAGATTAAATTTATCCATAATTATTGCTGTATTCTTTTGACATGCTCCTATTATGTGTTGACTTATACCCTTTTCTACAGTGTGGCTACTGTTGGGGATCGATACACAAGTCCCACCAATGTCTCCTTTCCCTTTGCTGCTTTTCACTTCCACTCAAATAGACTCGACATCATCCGAGACAAGGTGATCTCTCACACCTCACATTACTCTGCCCACCATTTTTACTGTTCTTACCTTTATTATAATCCTTGGTTTTCTTTCTCTTGTTATCCTGTGTGGCTTTTAAAGTTCTTTTTTAAAGTTTATTTATTATTATCACATGTAGGCTTACATTAACATTGCAATGAATTTACTGTGGAAATCTCCTAGTCGCCCACACTCCAGCGCCTGTTCAGATACAATGAAGGAGAATTTAGCACGGCCAACGCACCTAACCAGCACGTCTTTTCAACTGTGGGAATAACCAGCGCATCCGGAGGAAACCCACGCAGACACAGAGAACATGCAGGCTGCTACAGCAGGATTGTATGGTGTTGTGGTCGCTGTTCTCCTGAAGGCTGAAGGCGGAAGACCCCCACTTCTTGTCTTCAAACAATTGCACAACCTCAAACAGATCATTATCCCTAACAAATTACCCAACCTTCAGGAGAACAGTGACCACGACACCACACAACCCTGCCATAGCAACCTCTGCAAGACATGCCGGATCATCAACACGGATGCCATCATCTCAATTTGCCATCTGCCAGGTACACAGTACATATTCTTATCTACCTGATACACTGCAGGAATGGATATCCCGAGACATGGTACATTGGGGAAATCATGCAAACACTACAATACCGGATGAAAGAACACCACTCAACAATCACCAGGCAGGAGTGTTCCCTTCCTGTTGGTGAACACTTCAGCAGTCACGGGCATTCAGCCGCTGATCTTCAGGTAAACATTCTCCAAGGCGGCCTTCACAACACACTACAGTGAAGAATCAGTGAGCAGAGACTGATTAGCCAAATTCCGCACACATGAGAACAGTCTCAACCGGGATCTTGGGTTCACGTCACACTATCTGTAACCCACACGACTTGCCTGGGTTTGCAAAATCTCACTAACTGTCCTGTCTGGAGACAATAACCATCTCTTTAACCTGTGCTTAACCCTCTCTCCACTCACACTGTCTGTACCTTTAAGACTCGATTACCTATAAAGACTCACATTCCAACTATTATCTTGTAAATTGAGTTTGTAACTTCATATGCCCTGTTTGTGAACACAAGTCCTCACTCACCTGATGAAAGAGCAGCACTCTGAAAGCTTGTGGCTTATGCTACCAAATAAATCTGTTGGACTTTAACCTGGTATTGTGAGACTTCTTACTATATTTACCACTTGCCAACACTAGCATCTTCACATCAGTAATTTTTAATTCCCTAGATTAGGATTTTAGGACCTCATCCCTTTTTTTTAACCTATGTCCTTAGTACCAATGTGTACTATGGCCACTGGCTGTTCATCCTCCCCCTCCAGCCCCCGGAATCTCCTGCCGCCGCTCTGAGACATCCTTGACCGGAATACCAGGGAGGTAACACTCCATCCTGGAGTCTCGATTGCAGCCACAATAACGCCTGTCTATTCCCCTTACAATTGAATCCCCGATAACTATCACAATCCCACACTTTTTACCCTCCCCTCTGCAGCAAAACCAATCATGGTGCAATGGATTTGGTTGTTGCTGTTTTGCCCCAAAAGGCCATTCCCCTCGACAGTATCCAATATCGAATCTCAGTTTTACAAAGGAATGGCCGCAGGAGATTCCGGCACTGCTTACCGAGCTTTCCTGCTCTGTCAGGTGGTCATTCATTCCCTTCCTGCCTGCGGAGTCTGAGCCTGTGATGTGACCATCTCCCTTACAGATCCTCCAATGTCTCCATAATTTCACATATTTACCCCACTAATCCCTGTAACCTACACATCTGAACATTGAGGCAGTAACTAAATGTGTAGCTGAAGGTAGAGCAGTTGATGTCATATACATGGATTTTAGTAAAGCGTTTGATAAGGTTCCCCATGGTAGGCTCATGAAGAAGATAAGGAGGTGTGGGATAGAGGGAAATTTGGCTGATTGAATAAGTAACTTTCTATCTCATAGAAGGCAGACAGTGGTGATGGAGGGGAAATTTTCAAACTGGAGACCAGTTTCCAGTGGTGTACCACAGGGGTCAGTGCTGGGTCCTCTGCTATTTGTGATTTTTATCAATGACTTGGAAGAAGGGGCTGAAGGGTGGGTTAGTAAATTTGCTGATGACACCAAGATTGGTGGAGTAGGGGATGAGTTGGAAGGTTCTTGTGGGCTGCAAAGAGACACTGATAGGATGCAGAGGTGGGCAGAAAAGTGGCAGATGGAGTTTAACCCTGATAAGTGTGAGCGATTCATTTTGGTAGGACAAACTTGAATGTAGATTACAGGATCAATAGCGGGGTTGTGAGGAATGTGGAGGAACAGAGGGTTCATATCCTCAGATCTCTGAAGGTTGCCACTCAAGTGAATAGAGCCGTGAAGAAGGCTTATAGTGTGTTAGTGTTTATAACAGGGGGTTTGAGTTTCAGAGCCGTGGGGTTATGCTGCAACTTTGGTGAGATCACATTTGGAATATTGTGTGCAGTTCTGGTCACCTCACTACAAGAAGGATGTGAAAGCATTGGAGAGAATGCAGAGGAGATTTACCAGGATGCTGCCTGGTTTGGAGGGTAGGTCTTATGAGGAAAAGTCGAGGGAGCTGGAGCTTTTCTCTTTAGAGTGGAGGAGGATGAGAGGTGATTTAATAGAGGTTTATAAGATGATGAGAGGGATAGATAGAGCGGACATGCAGAGACTATTTCCTCGGGTGGATGTAGCTGTTCCTAGGGGGCATAACTATAAGATTCATGGTGGGAGATATAGGAGGGATGTTTGAGGTAGATTCTTCACTCAGAGAGTGGTTGGGGTGTGGAATGCACTGCCTGCTGTGATAGTGGAATCGGACACTTTAGGAACTTTCAAGCGGTTATTGGATAGGCACACGGAGCACTCCAGAGTGATAGAGAGTGGGATAGCTTGATCTTGGGTTTGAGTAGAGCTTGGCACAATGTCAAGGGCTGAAGGGCCTATACTGTGCTGCCCTTTCTATGTTCTATGCTCTATTAAGGGGCAATTTAACGTGGCTGATTCACCTAACTACTGATGGAGTTAGTAACAAAAGAAAAGGAGTTATTGTGGTGACTGAAGAAGCTTTAAGAGAAGGATTGGGCCTTCATCTCAAATGTAATTTAAACTGGGACATCTCCAACACTGCTGCACTCATTCAGCACTGCATAGGATCCCTATAATGTAGAAGGAAATCATTTGGTTTATTGAATCTGCGCAGACAACAATCCCACCCAGATTCTATTCCCATAATCCCACCGATATACCGCCTGATATTAAGAGGCAATTTTAGCACCGCCAGTCAACCTAACTTGCACGTCTTTGGACTGTGGGAAGAAACCTAGTAAAGTTTTACAACACCAATTTTAAATCCAACCAATTTATTTGATTGTAAATCCGCGAGCTTTTGACACTATGTGCCTTCGTCAGGCAAATGCAGTGTTCTGATCTGCAGAGGCACTCATATCCACACAGACAGTTACATACTGCTGATTAGAATGCGAATCCTTACATCTAACCTGCTATTCAAGTGTTAAAGTGGCTAACAATGTGTGTGAAGGGAATCCTGAGCATTGGTTAGAGAATTGTGTATTTTCTCCAGACAGCACAGTAAGTGAGGTTTTATAGAACATAGAACATAGAACATAGAACAATACAGCACAGAACAGGCCCTTCGGCCTTCGATGTTGTGCCGACCAAAATAAAAAGCAATGCCCCTCCAAACTAAACCATTCCCTTCTCTTCCATATACTTATCAACTAACCTCTTAAACGCCACCAAACTTGGTGCCTCTACAACAGCTGCAGGCAGGGCATTCCACTCCCTAATCACTCTTTGAGTAAAGAACCTACCTCTGATATCCGTCCTATAAGTCATACCCCTTAATTTAAAGCTGTGTCCCCTCGTGCTAGCTTCTCCATCCTAGGAAAAAGGCTATCACTGTCCACCCTATCTAAACCTCTAATCATCTTATATGCTTCAATAAGATCCCCTCTTAGCCGCCTCCTTTCTAACGAAAACAACCTCAAATCCTTCAACCTCTCTTCATAGGACCTGCCCTCCATACCAGGCAACATCCTGGTAAACCTCCTCTGTACCCTCTCCAATGCCTCCACATCTTTCTTATAATGTGGCGACCAGAACTGCACACAATACTCCAAGTGCGGCCGCACTAGAGTTTTGTACAGCTGCAACATGATGCTGCGGCTCCTAAATTCAATCCCCCTACCAATAAAAGCTAAGACTCCATATGCCTTCTTAACAACTTTATCCACTTGACTGCCTACTTACCCCCATCCACCTCTCTGGTCACTTTCTCAAAAAACTCAATGAGGTTAGTAAGGCATGACCTACCCTTCACGAAACCATGCTGACTATCCCCAATCAATTCATTTCTCTCTAAATAACTATAAATCCTATCCCTAATAATTCTCTCCAATACCTTGCCCACCACAGAAGTAAGACTCACTGGCCTATAATTCCCAGGAAGGTCTCTCTTCCCCTTCTTAAACAATGGGACCACATTCGCTATCCTCCAGTCCTCCGGAACCACACCCGTAACCAACGAGGACCTGAAGATCAGAGCCAGAGGCTCTGCAATCTCCTCTCTTGCCTCCCAGAGAATCCTAGGGTAAATCCCGTCCGGCCCAGGGGACTTATCCAACTTCAAACCCTCGAGAATTTCTAACACATCCTCCCTATCTACTACAATACTTCCCAATTTGCAACCCTGTACCTCAGTGCTCTCCATAGCTACATTTCCAGCACTCTGCGTGAATACCGAAGAGAAATATTTACTCACCAATCTCTTCAGGCTCCACGCACAACTTCCCACTGCTGTCTATGACTGGCCCAATTTTTTGCTAATCCAGGCAAGAAACCTATGCAGACATGAGGAGAATGTGCAAACTCCACACAGACAGTGAGCCAAGTCGGGAATCGAACCTGGGTCCCTGGCACTGTGAGGCAGCAGTGCTAACCACTGTGCCACCGTGCCAGTGTCAGCCTATCTTAGAAAGCTCAAATCTCTGGAGTTTCCAATGTGGCACTCAGACATGACAAATCCAACCTCTGGCAGACAGACAGGGAAATAGAACATAGAACAGTACAGCACGGTAGGAATATTGCAGGGGTGAGCTGGAGGTGTATTGGGAATGGAGAGAGGAGATGTATCGGGAATGGGGAGAGGAGATGTATTGGGAATGGAGAGAGGAGATGTATTGGGAATGGAGAGAGGAGGTGTATTGGGAATGGAGAGAGGAGATGTATTGGGAATGGAGAGAGGAGATGTATTGGGAATGGAGAGAGGAGATGTATTGGGAATGGAGAGAGGAGGTGTATTGGGAATGGGGAGAGGAGGTGTATTGGGAATGGAGAGAGGAGTTGTATTGGGAATGGAGAGAGGAGATGTATTGGGAATGGGGAGAGGAGGTGTATTGGGAATGGAGAGAGGAAGTGTATTGGGAATGTGGAGAGGAGGTGTATTGGGAATGGGGAGAGGTGGTGTATGGGAATGGAGAGAGGAAGTGTATTGGGAATGTGGAGAGGAGGTGTATTGGGAATGGAGAGAGGAGTGTATTGGGAATGGGAGAGAGGAGGTGTATTGGGAATGGAGAGAGGAGATGTATTGGGAATGGAGAGAGGAGATGTATTGGGAATGGAGAGAGGAGGTGTATTGGGAATGGGGAGAGGAGGTGTATTGGGAATGGAGAGAGGAGTTGTATTGGGAATGGAGAGAGGAGATGTATTGGGAATGGGGAGAGGTGGTGTATTGGGAATGGAGAGAGGAAGTGTATTGGGAATGTGGAGAGGAGGTGTATTGGGAATGGAGAGAGGAAGTGTATTGGGAATGGGGAGAGGAGATGCATTGGGAATGGGGAGAGGAGGTGTATTGGGAATGGAGAGAGGAGATGTATTGGGAATGGGGAGAGGAGGTGTATTGGGAATGGAGAGAGGAGATGCACTGGGAATGGGGAGAGGAAGTGTATTGGGAATAGGGAGAGGAGATGCATTGGGAATGGAGAGAGGAGATGTATTGGGAATGGGGAGAGGAAGTGTATTGGGAATGGGGAGAGGAGATGTATTGGGAATGGGGAGAGGAGGTGTATTGGGAAGGGGAGAGGAGATGTATTGGGAATGGAGAGAGGAAGTGTATGGGAATGGAGAGAGGGAGTATTGGGAATGGGGAGAGGAAAGTGTATTGGGAATGGGGAGAGGAAGTGTATTGGGAATGGGGAGAGGAGATGTATTGGGAATGGAGAGAGGAGGTGTATTGGGAATGGGGAGAGGAAGTGTATTGGGAATGGGGAGAGGAGATGTATTGGGAATGGAGAGAGGAAGTGTATTGGGAATGGAGAGAGGAGGTGTATTGGGAATGGGGAGAGGAAGTGTATTGGGAATGGGGAGAGGAGATGTATTGGGAATGGGGAGAGGAAGTGTATTGGGAATGGGGAGAGGAGATGTATTGGGAATGGGGAGAGGAGGTGTATTGGGAATGGGGAGAGGAGGTGTATTGGGAATGGAGAGAGGAGGTGTATTGGAAGGGGAGAGGAGATGTATTGGGAAGGGAGAGGAGGTGTATTGGGAATGGGGAGAGGAGATGATTGGGAATGGAGAGAGGAGGTGTATTGGGAAGGGGAGAGGAAGTGTATTGGGAATGGGGAGAGGAGATGTATGGGAATGGGGAGAGGAGGGTATTGGGAATGGGGAGAGGAGATGTATGGGAAGGGAGAGGAGATGTATTGGGAATGGAGAGAGGAGATGTATGGGAATGGGGAGAGGTGTATGGGAATGGGAGAGATGTATTGGGAATGGGGAGAGGAGGTGTATTGGGAATGGGGAGAGGAGATGCACTGGGAATGGGGAGAGAGGTGTATTGGGAATGGGGAGAGGAGATGTATTGGGAATGGGGAGAGGAGATGTATTGGGAATGGGGAGAGGAGATGTATTGGGAATGGGGAGAGGAGGTGTATTGGGAATGGGGAGAGGAGATGTATTGGGAATGGGGAGAGGAGGTGTATTGGGAATGGAGAGAGGAGATGTATTGGGAATGGGGAGAGGAGGTGTATTGGGAATGGAGAGAGGAGATGTATTGGGAATGGGGAGAGGAGGTGTATTGGGAATGGAGAGAGGAGATGTATTGGGAATGGGGAGAGGAGGTGTATTGGGAATGGGGAGAGGAGATGTATTGGGAATGGGGAGAGGAGGGTATTGGGAATGGAGAGAGGAGGTGTATTGGGAATGGGGAGAGGAGGTGTATTGGGAATGGGGAGAGGAGGTGTATTGGGAATGGAGAGAGGAGGTGTATTGGGAATGGAGAGAGGAGATGTATTGGGAATGGAGAGAGGAGGTGTATTGGGAATGGAGAGAGGAGATGTATTGGGAATGGAGAGAGGAGGTGTATTGGGAATGGAGAGAGGAGATGTATCGGGAATGGGGAGAGGAGATGTATTGGGAATGGAGAGAGGAGATGTATTGGGAATGGAGAGAGGAGGTGTATTGGGAATGGAGAGAGGAGATGTATTGGGAATGGAGAGAGGAGATGTATTGGGAATGGAGAGAGGAGATGTATTGGGAATGGAGAGAGGAGGTGTATTGGGAATGGAGAGAGGAGGTGTATTGGGAATGGGAAGAGGAGATGTATTGGGAATGGGGAGAGGAGGTGTATTGGGAATGGGGAGAGGTGATGTATTGGGAATGGAGAGAGGAGGAGGGTGGCATCGGCTGTGTATTATGCTGAGGTTGGGTTGTGTTTGTGTTCGAGGCCTGAATTATCCTCTAACAGGGGAGAGTTTCCAGAGGAATTGGAACTGTTGGAAGTGAGAGAATATATTGGTAATAAGGAAAGTAATCCTGCAGCTTTTCCTTCAGAGCAATTTCCCTGAATCCATCAGTCTCTCCAATTAATCATAAACACAAGATTCACACCCAGGCTCGATGCTTCGAGCTTATCTCTACAATTGCTGACATTTCTGTAACAACCTTTCACCTTGGGGCAACTCAGAGATCTTCACAACCAGTGACATACATTAAATATCTGCTCAGTGCTGCAACACAGATAATACAGCAGGCAATCTGCTCACAGCAAGACCCCCCTCTCACAGAGAGACCCCCCACTCACAGAGAGACCCCTCCACTCACAGAGAGACCCCCCCACTCACAGAGAGACCCCCCCACTCGCAGAGAGACTCCCCCCACTCACAGAGAGACCCCCCACTCACAGAGAGACCCCCCCACTCACAGAGAGACTCCCCCACTCACAGAGAGATCCCCCCACTCACAGAGAGACCCCCCACTCACAGAGAGACCCCTCCACTCACAGAGAGACTCCCCCCACTCACAGAGAGACTCCCACTCACAGAGAGACCCCCCCAACTCACAGAGAGACCCCCCACTCACAGAGAGACCCCCCCACACAGAGAGCCCCCCACTCGCAGAGAGACCCCCCCACTCACAGAAAGAACCCCCCCCACTCACAGAGAGACCCCACTCACAGAGACCCCCCACTGACAGAGAGACCCCACTCACAGAGAGGACCCCCAACTCACAGAGAGACTCCACTCACAGAGAAACACCCCAACTACAGAGAGGCCCCCCCCCTCACAGAGACCCCCCACCACAAAAGAGACCCCCCACTCACAGATAGACCCCCCACTCACAGAGAGACCCCCCCCACTCACAGAGAGACCCCACTCACAGAGAGAGCCCCCAACTCACAGAGAGACCCCACTCACAGAGAGACCCCCCCCACTCAAGAGAGACCCACTCCGAGAGACCCCAACCACAAGAGAAACACCCCAACCACAGAGAGGCCCCCCCACTCACCGAGACACCCACTCACAGAGAGACTCCCCACTCACAAAGAGACCCCCCCACTCACAGAGAGACTCCCACTCACAGAGAGACCCCCCCACTCACAGAGAGACCCCCCCACTCACAGAGAGACCCCCCACTCACAGAGAGACCCCAACCACAGAGAGACCCCAACCACAGAGAGACCCCCCACTCACAGAGCGATCCCACTCACAGAAAGGTGAAAATGAAGAGAGAGTTGCGGTGAGGGATGTTAAGTGATTGAAGAATAAATATTGTCCTGTGAATATTTGTAGCACCAGCTGAGAAAGCAGCATCTGGGAGTGACTGTTCCCCATGTGGAGCAGTCTCGCTCCATATTCCCAGCTTCTGAATCTGCCCTTATGGAAAGAGATAGGATCAGGCAGGCTAGGAAGGTGTATGTCTGGAGTAAGAGGAAATATGAAAACATTAGGCAGGTAATTGGACACATAAACTGGAAGGAGGTGTTCATGGGGAAGAGTACAGAAGGAAAGTGGCGGATTTTCAAGGAATGTTTGTCTAGGGCACTGCAAGACAATGTTCCGAGGATTCAAGGAGGTTCTGGTAGGACGCGGGAACCATGGTGCACGAAGGTAGTGGTGAACCCAGTTAGGAAGAAAAAAAAGGTCTATAAAAGGTTCAGAGAGCTAGGGGATGAAAGGGATCTAGAGGAGTACAAGGTGTGTAGAAGGGAACTTAAAAAGGAAATTAGGAGAGCCAAAAGGGGTCATGAGAAGGCCTTAGCAGGGAAGATTAAGGAGAATCCCAAGGTCTTCTACAAATATGTGAAAAGTAAAAGGATGAGAAGAGAAGGGATAGGACCTATAAAAGGTGAAGGGGGAAAAGTCTGTGTGAATCTGGAAGAAATGGCAGAGGTGCTTAACGAGTACTTTGCCTCGGTATTCACGGTGGAAAGTGAACTGGAAGATTGCACTGCAGGTTTGAGGCATATGGAAAAGATTGAGTATGTGGATGTTAGGAAAGAGGATGTGTTAGACCTGTTAAATTCTATCAAGATAGACAAGTCACCGGGACCGGATGGGATGTAGCCCAGGTTATTGTGGGAGGTGAGGGAAGTGGTTGCAGAGCCCGTGGCGATGATCTTTGCGTCGTCCATGGAAACGGGAGAGGTTCCAGAGGATTGGAGGATTGCGGATGTGGTTCCTATCTTTAAGAAAGGGAACAGGGATAATCCAGGAAATTACCGACCAGTGAGTTTGACTTCAGTGGTTGGTAAGCTGATGGAGAGACTTCTGAGGGATAAGATATATGAACATTTGGAGAAGCTTAGACTGATTAGAAATAGCATGATTTTGTCAAGGGCAGATCATGCCTTACGAGCCTAGTTGAGTTCCTCGAAAATGTGACTGAACACATTGACGAAGGAAGGGCGGTGGACATAGTGTACATGGACTTTAGTAAGGCGTTTGATAAGATCCCACATGCAAGGCTTCTGGAGAAGGTGAGAGGACATGGGATCCAAGGGGCTTTGGCCTCGTGGATCCAGAACTGGCTTGCCAGCAGAAGGCAGAGAGTGGTTGTGGATGGGTCTTGTTCTGCATGGAGGTTGGTAACCAGTGGAGTGCCCCAGGGATCTGTTCTGGGACCCCTGCTGTTTGTCATTTTCATAAATGACCTGGATGAGGAAGTGGAGGGATGGGTTAGGAAGTTTGCCGACGATACAAAGGTTGGTGGTGTTGTGGATGGTCTGGAGAGATGTCAAAAGTTGCAGCGGGACATAGACAGGATGCAAGACTGGGCGGAGAAGTGGCAGATGGACTTCAACACAGATAAATGTGTAGTGGTCCATTTTGGCAGGAATAATGGGATGAAGGAGTACAATGTAAGGGGTAGGAGTCTTAGCTGTGTTGTAGAGCAGAAGGATCTCGGGGTCCAGGTCCATAGGACTCTTAAATCAGCCTCGCAGGTGGAGGAAGTGGTCAAGAAGGCGTATGGTGTACTGGCCTTCATTAATCAAGGAATAGAGTTTAGGAGTCAGGAGGTAATGATGCAGCTCTATAAGACCCTTGTCAGACCCCAGTTGGAGTATTGTGTGCAGTTCTGGTCGCCTCACTATAGGAAGGATGTAGAGGCTATTGAGAAAGTTCAGAGGAGATTTACAAAGATGCTGCCTGGATTGGGAGGCAGGCCTTATGAAGATAGGTTGAGGGAGCTGGGACTCTTCTCACTGGAGAGACGTAGGTTGAGAGGCGAACTGATAGAGGTTTATAAAATGTTGAGAGGAATAGATAGGGTGGACTCTCAGAGACTATTTCCCCGAGCTGAAATGGTCACTACGAGAGGACACAGATTTAAGGTGCAGGGAAGCAAATACAAAGGAGATGTTCAGGGGTAGGTTTTTCACTCAGAGGGTGGTGAGTGAATGGAACCGACTGCTGTCAGAGGTTGTTGAGGCAAACTCACTGGGGTCTCTTAAGAGACTTCTGGATGAGTATATGGAAAAGAATAGGATAGGGGGTTATAGATAGGTCTGTGGATTGGTGGATGTGATCGGTGCAACTCGTGGGCCGAAGGGCCTGTTTGTGCTGTATTGTTCTATGTTCTATGTTCTCACACCCACAGCCTGTCCGTCTGAACCATTCTATCTCCCATCCAGAATTGCTCTGCCTCTGTTGAGTCTGCTCACCCCTGCCCCCTCCACAACAGCTTCCCCAGCCCCCTTTATCCCCCTTCTCCCACTTCCCACCCACCAGCCTTCCCATCCACATCTTACCCCCTCCCCCCCACCAGCTCCCAAACCCCCTCTAGCCCCCCCTTCCCCCATCAGACCCCCATCCCCCTCTACCCGTCTTTCCCCTGCCCTTAACCCAGTCTCTCTCCCCCCACTCAGCCTGCTCCCACCACCCTCTGCCTGCTCTCCCCCCACCTCCATGTCCCCTTCCAAGCCCACCACCCTTACCCTCCCCCCTGTCCCCTGTGCCTCTCTGAGCTGCCTGATAACTTGCAGCAATATTGGGAGGCCCTCCTTAGCTCTGTGGCTGTGGAGCTGAGATTGAGCCACAAACTGGGCTGCCAGAACAGAGCTTCACACAATACTCCCTTCCAATATCCCAGAAAGTCAGAACTCCCCATCACCCTCACACTGATACCGTTAAAAAAGATAAAAGCCAGGGAGAGACAGGGAGAGGGAGAGAGAGTGAGATAGAGAGAGGGAGAGAGAAGAGAGAGGGAGATAGAGAGAGGGAGAGAGAAGAAGAGGGAGATAGAGAGAGGAGAGAGAAGAGAGAGGGAGATAGAGAGAGGGAGAGAGAAGAGAGAGGGAGAGGGAAGAGAGAGGGGAGATAGAGAGAGGGAGATAGGAGAGAGGGGAGAGAAGAGAGAGGGAGAGAGAGTGAGATAGAGAGAGGGAGAGAGAAGAGAGAGGGAGATAGAGAGGGAGAGAGAGGGAGAGAGGAGGGAGATAGAGAGAGGGAGATAGAGAGAGGGAGAGGAAGAGAGAGGGAGATAGAGAGAGGGAGAGAGAGAAGAGAGAGGGAGATAGAGAGAGGGAGAGAGAGGGAGAGAGAGGGAGATGAGAGAGGAGATAGAGAGAGGGAGAGAGAAGAGAGAGGGAGATAGAGAGGGGAGGGAGATAGAGAGAGGGAGAGAGAGAGAAGAGAGAGGGAGATAGAGAGAGGGAGAGAGAGGGAGAGAGAGGGAGATAGAGGAGAGGAGAGAGAGAGAGAGGGAGAGAGAAGAGAGAGGGAGATAGAGAGAGGGAGAGAGAGGAGATAGAGAGAGAGGAGAGAGAAGAGAGAGGGAGATAGAGAGTGAGATAGAGAGAGGGACGAGAGAGGGTAGATAGAGAGAGGGAGAGAGAAGAGAGAGGGAGATAGAGAGTGAGATAGAGAGAGGGAGAGAGAAGAGAGAGGGAGATAGAGAGTGAGAGAGGGTGTGAGGAGAGAGAGAAAAGGAGAGAGGGATAGAGAGGGAGAGAGAAAGGGAGAGGAGTAGAGAAAAGCAGGGAGAGAAGGAGAGGAAGAGAGAGGCAACGAGGGAGAGAGAGGGAGGGAGAGAGAGGGAAAGCAACATTTTAATAACTTTAATTTCTGATCTGGTGACTGTGCCTGAAATGGGTTTCAGCCTGAGCTTGGCACAGATAACAATAGTTTCTTCATTGAAATTCAGCTGGAGCAGTAGGCACTGCTTATTATCAAGCACACACAGCATTAAGCTGCTATTTTAGAACAAAGGGACAGTTCAGTCCTCTTTTGAAACAGCAATGTGCTCCAGCAGAGAGAGCTCCTATTCAGCAAACTGGCACCAATTAAAGTCGGAGTATCATTAGCTAATGCAATCAGCAAATGGCATGGCGTTGGACCAGTCACAGGACGTCGAAAGGGAAATGCAGTTGTTTAGGAAAGTACAAAAGGAGTGTGTTCTGTCAGAGTAAGATTGCAGAGTCTACCTCACCAATTACAGTCACACAGTCAGCCACCTACAGCAGCAAACTGCTCCATCCATCCAGAAAGGGAGACTACCGAGTGTACCCGAGCAAAGACACTGTCCCCTCTCCGATACACCCAGCTGGGCTCAGCCATAGACACGAGCAGCATTTCTACATCGCTTCCACTTCCCAGAGCACAATCCAAACAATTGCATTATTTTTAAAATGGGATCACGTGTATTATCAGAGACGCAGGGAATGTGAATGTACAAAATCAGAATAAAAGTCAGCCATTTGGCCCCTTTAAACCTGTTTGAACCATTTGAAAAAAAATCATGGCTGAACATAAAGAGTAGCAATGGCCCAGGTGGTATTCCCACTATTAATCCAGAACCTGGATTCGAATCCCATCACAGCAGAAAGTGGAATTTGAATTCAATAAAATATATCTGGGATTAAGAATCTAGTGATGACCATGAAATCATTGCTGATTGTTGGAAAACCCCACCTGGTTAATTAATGTCCTTTAGGGAAGAAAATCTGCTTTCCTTATCCTGGTCTGGCCTACGTATGACTCCAGAGCCACAGCAATACTGTTAACTCTCAACTACTGTCCGAACTGCTGTCCAACCGGCGACTCCCATCTCCCACAAATGAATTTAAAAAAATATTTGCATTGAGGTTCACATTCCCGTCCACTCCCATTCCCTCCTCGTCCTAACAAGAAGCTATTCACTTCTGCCTTAAAAATATTCAGTGCCCCCCACCCCCACCATGTCCACCACACTCTGAGACAGAGTTCCCAACTCACAGAACCCTCTCAGAACAAAGAAAATTCCAGCACAGGAACAGACCCTTCGGCCCCTCCAAGCCTGCACCGACCATGCTGCCCCGACTGAACTAAAACCCCCTCCCCTTCCGGGGACTGTATCCCTCTATTCCCATCCTATTCATGGATTTGTCAAGACGCCCCTTAAAACTCACTATCGTATCTTCTTCCACTCCTTCCCCCGGCAACGAGTTCCAGGCACCCACCACCCTCTGTGTAAAAAATCTGCCTCGTACGTCTCCTTTAAACCTTGCCCCTCGCACCTTAAACCTGTGCACGCTAGTAATTGACTCTTCCACCCTGGGAAAAAGCTTCTGACTATCCACTCTGTCCATGCCCCTCATAATCTTGTTGACTTCTATCAGATCTCTGCTCAACCTCCGTCACTCCATGAGAACAAACCTCTCCTCATAGCTAATGCCCTCCGTACCAGGGCAACATTCCTGGTAAATCTTTTCTGTCCCCTCTCCAAAGCCTCCACATCCTTCTGGTAGTGTGGCAACCAGAACTGAACACTATATTCCAAATGCGGCCTCACTAAGGTTCTATAAAGCTGCAACATGACTTGCCAATTTTTAAACTCAATACCCTGGCTGATGATACATTACATTTGGCTTTGGCAAGCATGCCAAATGCCTTCCTGACTACCTCCTCCACCTGCAATGCCACTTTCAGTGACCTGTGTACCTGTACACCCAGATCCCTCTGCTTATCAATACTCTTAAGGGTTCTGTCATTTACTGTACATTTCTGATCTGTATTAGACCTTCCAAAATGCATTACCTCACATCTGTCTGGATTAAACTCCATCTGCCATCTCTCTGCTCAAGTCTCCGACTGATCAATATCCTGCTGTATCCTCTGATGGTTCTCATCGCTAAACACAAATCCACCAACCTTTGTGTCATCCGCAATCTTACTAAATCAATCCAGTTACATTTTCCTCCAAATCATTTATATTTATTACAAACAGCAAAGGTCCCAGCACTGATCCCTGAGGAACACCACTTGTCACATCCCTCCATTCAGAAACACACCCTTCCACTGCTACCCTCTGTCTTCTTTGATCAAACCAGTTCTGTAACTACTTTGCCAGCTCACCTCTGATCCCGGCAAGCTTCACCTTCTGCACCAGTCTGCCATGAGGGACCTTGTCAAAGGCCTTACTGAAGTCCTTGTAGACAACATCCACTGCCCTATCCTCATCAATCATCTTCATCACTTCCTTGAAAAACTCAAACAAGTTCAAAGAACAAGGAACAATACAGGACAGGAACAGGTCCTTCAGCCCTCCGAGCCTGCACCAATCATGTATTCTTAATTAGACCATTCATTTGTATTCCTCCATTCCCAGTCTGTTCATGATATCTAGATAAGTCTTAAATGATCCCAGCCTGTCCGCCTCAACCATCTTGCTTAGTGGGGCATTCCAGGCCCTCACCACCCTCCATGTAAAATACATCCCCCGCATATCTGTATTGAACCTTGCTCCCCTCCTACACCTACCTTGAACTTGTGACCCCTTGTGTTTGTCATTTCCAACCTGGGGAAAAGCTTCCAACTGTCCACCCTATCTATGACCTTCATAATTTTATAAACTTCTATTAGATTGCTCCTCAACCTCTATCTTTCCAGGGAGAACAATTCCAGTTTACTCAATCTCACCTTATAGCTAAGACTCTCCATACTAGGCAATGTCCTGGTAAAACCCTTCTGTACTCTCTCCAAAGCCCCTACATCCTTCTGATAGTGTGGTGAACAGAACTGGATGCAGTATTGCAAATGTGGCCTAACCAACTTCTATATAGCTGCAACATCATACGCCAACTTTTATACTCTATGCCCTGTCCTTATAAAGGCAAGCATGCCAAATGCCTTTTTCACCACCCGCTCCAGCTGTGTTACCCCTTTTAAGATCTGTGGACTTGCATATCCAGGTCTCTCTGTGCGTCTATACTCCTGATGGTTCTGCCATTTATTGTATAGCTGCCGCTTACATTTGATCTACCAAAATGCATCACTTTGCATTTATCTGGATTAAATTCCATCTGCCATTTCTCTATCCAATTTTCCAGCCTATCTAGATCCTGCTGTATTCTCTGACAATGTTCATCACTATCCACAACTCCAGCAATCTTTGTGTCATCTGCAAACTTACTGAACACACCAGCTACATCTTCTTCCAAATCATTTCTATATATCACAAACAGCGGAGGTCCCAGTACAGAGTCCTGTGGAACACAGGGTCACAGATCTCCAGCCGGGAAAAGCTCTTCTGCTGCTACCCTCTGTCTTTTATGGCCAACCCTGTAAGAAGCCTCACAACACCAGGTTAAAGTCCAACAGGTTTATTTGGTAGCACACATGGCTAGCTTTTCAGGGCTTTGCCCTTTGTCAGGTGAGTGGGGAGTTCTGATCACAAACAGGGCATATAAAGGCACACACAGTTTACAGAATACGGATTAGAATGTGAGTCCTTACAGCTAATCAAGCCTTGAAGGTACAGACAATGTGAGTGGTGATAGCATTAAGCACAGGTTAAAGAGATGTGTATTGTCTCCAGGCAGGACAGTAGGTGAGATTTGCAAGACCAGGCAAGTCATGGGGGTTACAGATAGTGTGATATGAACCCAAGATCCCAGTTGAGACTGTCCTCATGTGTGTGGAACTTGGCTATCAGTCTCTGCTCAGCGAATCTGCGCTGTCGTGTGTTGTGAAAGCCACCTTGGAAAATACCCGAAGATCAGAGACGGAATGCCCGTGACCGCTGAAGTGTTCACCAATAGGAAGAGTGATTGTGATTGCCCAGTGATTGTTGAGTGATCTTTATTTCATCCATTGTCGGAACGTCTGCATAGTCTCCCCAATGCACCGTGCCTCGGGACATTCTTTCCTGGATGGCAGAGCACCGAAAGCTAGTGGCGTTAGCTACCAAATGAATTGTTGAACTTTAACCTGATATTGTGAGATTTCTTACTGTGTTTACTCCAGTCCAATGCCAGCATCTCCACATCATGCATTTCAGATAGACAACATTGGCAGAGTTGCAAAAGTATGTACCGTGTAGCTGGTGGATGGTGTTCTCACGTGAGATGATGGCATCTGTGCTGATGGTCTGGCACTTCTTGCAGAAGTTGCAGGGCTGTGTCATGTTGAGGTCCACAAAGGAAGGGCCAGCGTCATATGGACAGAACAGATTACTGCAAAGAAGTGTACCGACAACGGAACAACAAGGAACACTACAGTTACCCACCAATCCAACCAAAGAACACACCCGTCAATTCAACACTCTAATCAAAACCTTTGACCCGGAGCTTCAGAGTACCCTCCGGGCTCTCATTCCACGTACTCCCAGCGTTGGAGATCTCTACTGCCTCCCAAAGGTACACAAGGCAAACAAACCCGGCCGTCCCATTGTATCGGGCAATGGGACCCTGTGTGAGAACCTCTCCGGCTATATCGAGGGCATCCTGAAACCCATCGTACAAAGAACCCCCAGCTTTTGTCTTGACACTACGGACTTCCTGCAGAAACTCAGCACACATGGAGCAGTTGAACCAGGGACACTCCTTGTCACAATGGATGTCTCGGCGCTCTACACCAACATCCCCCACGACGATGGTATTGCTGCAACTGCCTCAGTACTCAATGCCAACAACTGCCAGTTTCCGGATGCAATTTTACAACTCATCCGCTTCATCTTGGACCACAATGTCTTCACCTTCAACAATCAGTTCTTCATCCAGACTCACGGAGACCACGGGGACTAAATTTGCACCTCAATACGCCAACATCTTCATGCATAGATTTGAACAAGACTTCTTCACTGCACAGGACCTTCAACCGTTGCGATGCACCAGATACATTCATGACATTTCCTTCCTTTAGATTCATGGTGAACAATCACTGAAACAACTATATGACATCATCAAGTTCCATCCCACCATCAGACTCACCATTGACTATTCTCTGGAATCGGTTGCGTTCTTGGTCACACGCATCTCCATTAAGGACAGTCACCTCAGCACCTCACTGTATCGTAAGCCCACGGATAACCTCACAATGCCCCACTTCTCCAGCTTCCACCCTAAATACATTAAAGAAGCCATTCCCTACGGACAAGCCCTCTGTATACACAGGATCTGCTCAGATGAGGAGGATTGCAACAGACACTTTCAGGTGCTGAAAAATGCCCTCCTAAAAACAGGATGCAATGCTCAACTCATCGATCGACAGTTCGAACGTGCCACAGCGAAAAACCACACCAACCTCCTCAGAAGACAAACACGGGACACAGTGGACAGAGTAATCTTCATAGTCCAGTACTTCCCCAGAACGAAGAAGCTACTACATCTTCTCTAGAATTTTCAACATGTCATTGATGAAGACAAACATCTTGCCAAGGCCATCCCCACACCCCACTTATCACCTTCAAACAACCGCACAACCTCAAACAAACCATTGTCATAGAACATAGAACATTACAGTGCAGAACAGGCCCTTCAGCCCTCGATGTTGCGCCGACCAATTAAGAAAAAGCAATGACCCTCTAACCTAAACCATTCCCTTTTCATCCATAAACCTATCCACGGACCTCTTAAACGCCCCCAAACTTGGCGCATCTACAACTGCAGCAGGCAGGGCATTCCATACCCTTACTACCCTCTGGGTAAAGAACCTACCTCTGACATCCGTCCTATAATTACCACCCCTTAATTTAAAGCTATGTCCCCTCGTGCTAGCTTTCTCCATCCTAGGAAAAAGGCTATCACTGTCCCCCTATCTAAACCTCTAATCATCTTATATGTTTCAATAAGGTCTCCTCTTAGCCGCCTTCTTTCTAACGAAAACAACCTCAAATCCTCAGCCTCTCTTCATAAGACCTGCCCTCCATACCAGGCAACATCCTGGTAAACCTCCTCTGTACCCTCTCCAATGCGTCCACATCTTTCTTATAATGTGGGGACCAGAACTGCACACAATACTCCAAGTGCGGCCGCACTAGAGTTTTGTACAGTTGCAACATGACGTTGCGGCTCCGAAATTCAATCCCCCTACCAATAAAAGCCAAGACTCCGTATGCCTTCTTAACGACCTTATCGACTTGATTGCCAACTTTCAGGGATCTATGCACATATACACCAAGATCCCACTGTTCATCAACACTATTAAGAGTCCTACCATTAGCCCTATACTCTACACATTTGTTATTCCTGCCCAAGTGAATTACCTCACATTTTTCCACATTAAACTCCATTTGCCACCTCTCGGCCCAGCTCTGCAACTTGTCCAAGTCTCTCTGCAAACTATAACACCCCTCTTCACTATCTACCACTCCTCTGACTTTGGTGTCGTCCGCAAATTTACTAATCCATCCTTCAATACCCTCATCCAGATCATTTATAAAAATTACAAACAGCAGGGGCCCCAAAACAGACCCCTGAGGTATACCACTAGTAACCGAACTCCACGATGAATATCTTCCATCAACCACCATCCTCTGTCTTCTATCTGCTAGCCAATTCCTAATCCAATTAGCTAAATCACCCTCAATCCCATACATCTGCATTTTCTGCAAAAGCCTTCCATGGGCCACCTTATCGAATGCCTTACTAAAGTCCATATATACCACATCAACTGCCTTACCCCCATACACCTCTTTGGTCACTTTTTCAAAAAACTCAATAAGGTTAGTAAGGCACGACCTACCCTTCACAAAACCATGCTGACTATCCCCAATCAATTCATTTCTCTCTAAATAACTATAAATCCTATCCCTAATAATTCTTTCCAATAATTCTTGTCCACAGCAAACTCCCCAGCCTTCAGGGGAACAGTGACCACAACACCACACAACCCTGCCATAGCAATCTCTGCAAGACATGCCGGATCATCGACACGGATGCCATCATGTCACATGAGAATACCATCCACCGGGTACACAGTACATACTCTTGCAACACGGCCAACATTGTCTACCTGATACACTGCAGGAAAGGATGTCCCGAGACATGATACATTAGGAGACAATGCAGACATTATGACAACAGATGAATGAATACCGCTCGACAATCACCAGGCAGGACTGTTCCCTTCCTATTGGTGAACACTTCAGCGGTCACGGGCATTCTGCCTTTGACCTTCAGGTAAACATTCTCCAAGGGTGCCTTCACAACACACGACAGCGCAGAGTCGCTGAGCAGAGACTGATAGCCAAGTTCCACACACATGAGGACGGTCTTAATAGGGATCCTGGGTTCATGTCACACTATCTGTAACCCCCATGACTTACCTGGGCTTGTAACAATTCACTTACTGTCCTGTTTGGAGACAATACATAACTCTTTAACCTGTGTTTAATGCCATCTCCACTCACATTGTCTGTACCTTTAAGACTTGATCAGCTGTAAAGACTCACATTCTAACCAGTATTCTGTAAACTGTGTGTGTCTTTATCTGCCCTGTTTGTGATCAGAACTCCCCACTCACCTGACGAAGCAGCACAGCCCCAAAAGCTGGTGGTGCTGTACCTGTCCTGGGAGTGTTTGATAGGGGGGACAGTGTAGAGGGAGCTTTACTCTGTATCCAACCGCATGCTGTACCTATCCTGGCAGTGTTTGATGGGGACAGTGTAGAGGGAGCTTTACTCTCTATCTAACCCTGTGCTGTACTTGTGCTGGGAGTGTTTGATGGGGGACAGTGTAGAGGGAGCTTTACTCTGTGTCTAACCCCATGCTGTACCTGTCCTGGGAATGTTTGATGGGGGACAGTGTAGAGGGAGCTTTACTCTGTATCTAACCCCGTGCTGTACCTGTCCTGGGAGTGTTTGATGGGGGACAGTGTAGAGGGAGCTTTACTCTGTATCTAACCCCGTGCTGTACCTGTCCTGTGAGTGTTTGATGGGGGACAGTGTAGAGGGAGCTTTACTCTGTATCTAACCCCGTGTTGTACCTGTCCTGGGAGTGTTTGATGGGGGACAGTGTCGAGGGAGCTTTACTCTGTATCTAACCCCGTGCTGTACCTGTCCTGGGAGTGTTTGATGGGGACAGTGTAGAGGGAGCTTTAGTCTGTATCTAACCCCGTGCTGTACCTGTCCTGGGAGTGTTTGATGGGGGGACAGTGTAGAGGGAACTTTACTCTGTATCTAACCCCGTGCTGTACCTGTCCTGGGAGTGTTTGATGGGGGGACAGTGTAGAGGGAGGTTTACTCTGTATCTAACCCCGTGCTGTACCTGTCCTGGGAGTGTTTGATGGGGGGCAGTGTAGAGGGAGCTTTACTCTGTATCTAACCCCGTGCTATACCTGTCCTGGGAGTGTTTGATGGGGGGACAGTGTAGAGGGAGCTTTACTCTGTATCTAACCCCATGCTGTACCTGTCCTGAGAGTGTTTGATGGGGACAGTGTAGAGGGAGCTTTACTCTGTATCTAACCCCGTGCTGTACCTGAGAGTTTTCCTCTGTATCTGGTTTTGAGTGAGGTTTGTGGAATCTGATTTGAACAACTTTGTGATCCCTATTCTGTTTCTATGTGATGGGTGGACTGGATGCGATTCTGATCCGACCTTTAGGCCCATTCTCAGGCACCCATCCACACATTCTGCCTGAAAAAATATCAGCAGTTCCGAATCGCTCTGCACAAACCTGTGGGCAGGACTTACCTGAAATCCTGCATCACTGATTGGTGCCTCCAACTGCGCATGCGCAGAACAGAAATGATGGAATGCGAGTTACATCCCTCCCAGGCTGAATACTGCCTCCCCCTGGACCCTACAGATAGTGACCCACCCCCACAACATTACTGACCCCCTTATTCCTCCCCAGTTTCCCCACCACCTAGACTGTTTACGGGCCCCTCCCCTCCTATTGATCTTAGACAGAATGGCAGAGGACACCACCCTGCCCGACCCCGATCTCAAGCAGAGAGCCATCAGACACTCAGCACCTACCTCCTACTAACTAATCCGACTTCTATGGAATATGTCTGTTTCATACCGATTCTAGATTGGGGAAGGCAGTGGTAAAGGGGGAAGTGCTGGGAGAGTTGGGAGTGCCGCCCATTAAATGGATTTAAATGGATTTAAATGTCTGTTGCTGCGGTTTCTAGTGCATTCCCATCACGGTTATTTTCAGGTTTTGGTAAAGGGGGAACTTGTGCAGAGATGGGTATGAATTGCACTACCACCTCATACCCAACTTTAACAAGCTTCCACGCTGGAAATCGGGTGCAGCACAAAGATAAAATCGGATCCAGAGACTGTGGCTCTTGCAGAGATCGTGGGAAAGTTGGGAATCTCTCATATTTCCCAGTGTCTGTGACTGGGGCATAACCTTTTCCTTATTTACTTACTGGAATCAATTCCTGCAGGTTTGGCTGTTGGCCTGATTGTTGGAAATGATCCCCAGGGCCACAATTCCTCGTGGATTTGTTTCGGAGATCAGATTGAGACTTTGATCTCCCCAGCACTAGGTCTGAAAGCTTTGAACTGAACATCCCATTGATTGACAGCAATGTGTGGAGTTTGCACAAATCTCACATCTCATTAAAATATCGAGAGATGAAGCACATCCCAATTAATCAGAAATCACAACGAGGGGGAAAGGTGAATGTGGGAATATCAGAACACACAATGAGTTCCCTCCGGGAGAAGGGGGTTTCCTGTTGTCAGGAGATTAAATATGGAATGTGTAATAGGAAAAAGCCAATCAGCTGCTTCTTTTTATTCATTTGTGGGACATGGGTGTCATTGGTCAGCATTTATCACCTCTCCTCTGTTGCCCTAGGAGGGCAGTTGAAATTTAACCACATCGCTGTGCTCTGGAGTCACAGGTACAAATCTCTCAACACCAGGTTAAAGTCCAACAGCTTTATTTGGTTGCACAAGCCACTAGCTTTCGGAACGCTGTTCCTTTATCAGGTGGGTGGGAGTTCTGTTCACAAACAGAGCATATATAGACACAAACTCAATTTACAAAATAATGATTAGTATGTGAGTCTTTACAGCTAATCAAGTCTTAAAGATACAGGCAGTGTGAATGGAGAGAGGATTATGCTCAGATTAAAGAGATGTATATTGTCTCCAGCCAGACAGTTAGTGAGATTTTGCTAACCCAGGCAAGTCATGGGGGTTACAGATAGTGTGACACGAACCCAAGATCCCTGTTAAGACCGTCCTCGTGTGTGCGGAACTTGGCTTTCAGTCTCTGCTCAGCAACTCTGCGCTGTCGTGTGTCGTGAAGGCCCCCTTGGAGAATGTTTACCTGAAGATCAGAAACTAAATGCCTGTAACCGCTGAAGTGTTTGCCAACAGGAAGGGAACGCTCTTGCCTGGTGATTGTCAAGCATCGGTTGAAGGTCCTGTGCAGTGAAGAAGTCTTATTCGAACCTGTACATGAAGATTTTGGCATATCGAGGTGTGAATTTGGTCCTCGTGACTGATCCGTGTGTCTGGATGAAGAACTGGTTGTTGAAAGTGAAAACATTGTGATCCAGGATGAAGCGGATGAGTTGTAAAATTGCATCTGGAAACTGGCAGTTGTTGGCATTGAGTACTGAGGCAGTTGCAGCAATACCATCGTCGTGGGGGATGTTGGTGTAGAGCGCCGAGACATCCATTGTGACAAGGAGTGTCCCTGGTTCAACTGCTCCATGCGTGCTGAGTTTCTGCAGGAAGTCTGTAGTGTCAAGACAAAAGCTGGGGGTTCTTTGTACAATGGGTTTCAGGATACCCTCGATATAGCCGGAGAGGTTCTCACACAGTGTCTCATCGTCTGATATGATTGAACGAATGGGCATGTTTGCCTTGTGTATCTTCAGGAAGCAGTAGAGATTTCCAATGTGGGGAAGAGAGCACAGAGAATGAT
>JAGIQG010000011.1:93678044-93723044 GCA_024679065.1 Sphyrna mokarran
CTGTCTGCCTGTCTCAGTGGGGCAGTTTTCTCAGGGTGAGTGTATTTCTTGCTGGGGGTGTGCTGAGTGTTTGTAGTCAGTGAGGTTGGTTCTCAGTCTCGGGTAGTCTGTTTAACCTTTCTTTGTGCTGCTGTTCCCATTCTGGACCACTTCCATTTCTGTATTGATCTAGCTGAGTCAGCTTGCTACTAGTTTAATTGATTAACAAGATGCAGAGAGAAAGTTTTGTTCAGGAATCAGTTGAAGTGTCTGTTCAGCAGTTTCACAAAATGTTCTTGTTTGAGTTATTCCATGAAACATTCTCTCGAATCACCTCATTCTGCCCAGACCAACATTCCTATTGCCTAATCACTCACACTCACTGCAAACCTCCCCGATATTCACTCGCCCCACGACCGGAAAACCCTGCCTGAGGTCGATGGACCTTCACACAGTCTGTGTGGCACTCGCTACGCTTCCCGTGGTGGAATATTCCGTAGCCTTGCTTCTTTTCCTCACTCTGCCCACCCTCACTCTCACTCCCCTCAATCACTCGTCTCTCCCCCACTCACCCTCACTCACTGCTCCCTCACTCACTACCTCTTCATTCATTAAAAATGTGATGTCTGCATCTATAAAGACTTGATTATCTGTAAAGACTCGAATTCCAACCATTATCTTGCAGTTGTGTCCCTGTCTTTATAAATCCTATTTGTGAATCCAACTCCCCACTCACCCGAGGAAGGGACAGTGCTCCGAAAGCTCGTGATTCCAAATAAACCTGTTGGACTTCTCATTAAAAGCAAGCATACGATACGGCAAGCATTAGGAAGGCAAATGGTATGTTGGCCTTCATTGCAAGAGGATTTGAGTACAGCAATAAAGATGTATTACTGCAGCTGTACAGAACCTTGGTGAGACTATATCTGGAGTATTGTGTGCAGTTTTGGTCTCTTTATCTAAGGAAGGATATACTTGCCTTAGAGGAAGCAGAGTGAATGTTCACCAGATTGATTCCTGGGGTGGCAGGATTGTTGTATGGGGAGAGATTGGGTTAACTGGGCCTGTATTTACTGGAGTTTAAAAAAATGAGGGAGGATCTCATTGAAACATATAAAATGTTAACAGAGCTCTATAGACTGGGTGTAGGGATGTGTTTCCTGTAGCTGGGGGGTGGGGGTGGGAGGGGTGCTCTAGACAAGGGGGTCACAGTCTCAGGATATGGGGAGGGGGCAT
This sequence comes from Sphyrna mokarran, assembly GCA_024679065.1. NCBI lineage: Eukaryota > Metazoa > Chordata > Chondrichthyes > Carcharhiniformes > Carcharhinidae > Sphyrna > Sphyrna mokarran. The sequence continues at coordinate 93,679,260 of JAGIQG010000011.1, forward strand.
TTCAGACCGAGATAAGAAGAAATCCTTTACTTGGGGGGCGGGGGGTGAGAAATAAAGCTGTGGAATTCTTTCCCACAGGAAGCTGTGGAGGCCAAATCACCGAATGTGTTTAAAAAGGAAAGAGAGAGATTTCTAAAAGTAGAATATTCCTGTCCAATTTGCCATGGGAATAGTAGTGGGCGGAATGGAGAGAATTCCTTAGATGAATAGTGTTCTGAGAGAGAAAATAAACATTCTCACCTCCACCATCAACAGGAGATCCCTTATCTTCAAATATTGCCACCTCGTTCTAGCCCCTTCCTCGAGATGAAGCATTGTCTCAGTATCCAGCCTACCAGCCCCTCAGGATCTTATTTGTTTTATCAAGATCATCATTTCTCCAAACTCCATTGGATACAGCTCCCAAAATAACCCCAATCCGGGGAATCAGCCCAGTGAACTCTCTCTGAACTAACAAAGAACAAGGAACAATACAGCACAGGAACAGGCCCTTTGGCCCTCTGAGCCTGCACTGACCATGTGTTCCTAACTAGACCGTCCGTTTGTATCTCTCTATTCCCAGTCTGTTCATGTGACTATCTAAATAAGTCCCAGCGTGTCCGCCTCAACCACCCTGCTTGGCAGTGCATTCCAGACCCCCACCACCTTCTGTGTAAAATACGTCCCCCACATACCTGTGTTGAACCTTGCCGGCTCACCTTAAACTTGTGACTCCTTACGTTTATCATTTCCAACCTGGGAAAAAGCTTCCAACTGTTCACCCTATCTATGCCCTTCATAATTTTATAAACTTCTATTAGGTCGCCCCTCAACTTCTGTCTTTCCAGGAAGAACAATCCTAGTTTATCTAATCTCTCCTCATAGCTAAGACTCTCCATACCAGGCAACATCCTGGTAAACCTCCTCTGCATTCTCTCCAAAGCTCCATGTCCTTCTGGTAGTGTGGTGACCGGAACTGGATGCAGTTTGCAATGTGGGATTCCATAAGCATATCAAGGGTCATGTGTGGAAGAGGGAACTCACACTGTTAAAATGGCAGCACGGTCTCGTTGGGCCAAAGGGCCTGTTTCCCGTGCTGTGTTGTTCTTTGTTCTTTATTCCAAATGTGGCCTAACCATCGTTCTATATAACTGCAACATCATATGCCAACTTTTATACTCTATATCCCCTCCAATAAAGGCAAGTATGCCATATGCCTTCTTCACCACCCTGTCCAGCTGTGCTGCCATCTTTAAGGATCTGTGGACTTGCATATCCAGGTTCCTCTGTGTGTCTATACTCCTGATGGTTCTGCCATTATTGTATAGCTGCCGCCTACATTAGATCTATCAAAATGCATCACTTTGCATTTATCTGGATTAAATTCCATCTGCCATTTCTCTATCCAATTTTCCAGCCTATCTAGATCCTGCTGTATTCTCTGACAATGTTCATCACTATCCACAACTCCAGAAATCTTTGTGTCATCTGCAAACTTACTGATCACACCAGCTACATCTTCTTTCAAATCATTTATATAAATCACAACCAGCAGCGGTCCCAGTACAGAGCCCTGCGGAACACCACTAGTCACAGACCTCCAATCAGAAAAAGATCCGTCCACTGCTACCCTCTGTCTCCTATGGCCAAGCCAGTTCTGAATCCATCTAATGTTCTTCCTTGATCCCGTGAGATTTAACCTTTTGCACCAGCCTGCCATGAGGGACTTTGTCAAACACTTTACTAAAATCCATATAGACAACATCCACAGCCCTTCCCTCATCAATTATTTTTGTCACCTCCTCAAAAAACTCAATCAAATTTGTGAAGCATGACCTCTCTTGTACAAAACCATGCTGTCTATCGCTAATGAGATTATTCTGTTCCAAATGTGTATAGATCCTATCTCTAAGAATCTTCTCCAACAATTTCCCTACCATGGATGTCAAGCTCACCGGCCTATAATTATCCGGGTTACCAAAGAACAAAAAACAAAGAACAACACAGCACAGAAAACAGACCCTTCGGCTCAATGAGCCCAGCCCCATTTTAATGTTCCCACTTGGACCTATGACCCTTCTTTATGTTTACAGAAATCTGCATTGGAGCCAATTGGGAAGACAATTTAGGGAGAATTTGTTTCGCCAATTAGTCTAAGAGCACATCTTTGGGATGTGGGAGGAAACCGGAGCACCCGGAGAAAACCGACGCAAGCACGGGGAGAATGTGCAAACTCCCACAGACACAGGCCCAAATCCATGTATCTGCACAGCACAGCGATAGTCACTGAGCTGTCGTGTTGCCCATCAAATGGTCCAGGTCAAGCGTACACTAACGACGTGAAGCAATAGGATACTCTCGAAAAGAAATCCAAGAGCAGCCCTCTCACGACCCATTGGGTGTATAGAACATAGAACATAGAACATAGAACATTACAGCACAGAACAGGCCCTTCGGCCTTCGATGTTGTGCCGACCAAAATAAAAAGCAATGCCCCTCCAAACTAAACCATTCCCTTCTCTTCATATACTTATCAACTAACCTCTTAAACGCCACCAAACTTGGTGCATCTACAACAGCTGCAGGCAGGGCATTCCACTCCCTAATCACTCTTTGAGTAAAGAACCTACCTCTGATATCCGTCCTATAACTCATACCCCTTAATTTAAAGCTGTGTCCCCTCGTGCTAGCTTTCTCCATCCTAGGAAAAAGGCTATCACTGTCCACCCTATCTAAACCTCTAATCACCTTATATGCTTCAATAAGATCCCCTCTTAGCCGCCTCCTTTCTAACGAAAAACAACCTCAAATCCTTCAACCTCTCTTCATAGGACCTGCCCTCCATACCAGGCAACATCCTGGTAAACCTCCTCTGTACCCTCTCCAATGCCTCCCCATCTTTCTTATAATGTGGCGACCAGAACTGCACACAATACTCCAAGTGCGGCCGCACTAGAGTTTTGTACAGTGCAACATGATGCTGCGGCTCCTAAATTCAATCCCCCTACCAATAAAAGCTAAGACTCCATATGCCTTCTTAACAACTTTATCCACTTGACTGCATACTTTCAGGGATCTATTGACACATACACCAAGATCCTTCTGTTCCTCAAAACTATTAAGAGCCCTACCATTAGCCCTATACTCTACACATTTATTGTTCCTGCCAAAGTGCATTACCTCACACTTTTCCACATTAAACTCCATTTGCCACTCTCGGCCCAGCTCTGCAACTTGTCCAAGTCACTCTGTAAACTAAAACGCCCCTCTTCACTATCTACCACACCACCAACTTTAGTATCATCTGCAAATTTACTGATCCATCCCTCAATACCATCATCCAGATCATTTATAAAAATTACAAACAGCAGGGGCCCCAAAACAGACCCCTGAGGCACACCACTCGTCACCGAACTCCACGATGAATATCTCCCATCAACCACCACCCTCTGTCTTCTATCTGCCAGCCAATTCCTAATCCAATTAGCTAAATCACCCTCTAATCCACACATCTGCATTTTCTGTAGAAGTCTTCCATGGGCCACCTTATCAAACGCCTTACTAAAGTCCATATATACTACATCAACCGCCTTACCCCCATCCACCTCTCTGGTCACTTTCTCAAAAAACCTCAATGAGGCATGACCTACCCTTCACGAAACCATGCTGACTATCCCCAATCAATTCATTTCTCTCTAAATAACTATAAATCCTATCCCTAATAATTCTCTCCAATACCTTGCCCACAAAAGAAGTAAGACTCACTGGCCTATAATTCCCAGGAAGGTCTCTCTTCCCCTTCTTAAACAATGGGACCACATTCGCTATCCTCCAGTCCTCCGGAACCACACCCGTAACCAACGAGGACCTGAAGATCAGAGCCAGAGGCTCTGCAATCTCCTCTCTTGCCTCCCAGAGAATCCTAGGGTAAATCCCGTCCGGCCCAGGGGACTTATCCAACTTCAAACCCTCGAGAATTTCTAACACATCCTCCCTATCTACTACAATACTTCCCAATTTGCAACCCTGTACCTCAGTGCTCTCCATAGCTACATTTCCAGCACTCTGCGTGAATACCGAAGAGAAATATTTATTCAGTGCCTCACCAATCTCTTCAGGCTCCACGCACAACTTCCCACTGCTGTCTATGACTGGCCCTAATCTTGCCCTAACCAATCTTCTATTCTTAACATATCGAAAGAAAGCTTTAGGATTCTCCTTAATCCTATCAGCCAACATCTTCTCGTGTCCCCTCTTAGCTCTCCTCAATTCACTTTTTAGCTCCTTCCTGGCTAATCTATAGCTATCCATTGCACTAACTGAGCCTTCAAGCCTCATCCTGACATAAACCTCCTTTTTCTTCTTAACCAGCAAATCAACTTTTTTCGTACACCAAGGCTCTCTTACTCGACCATTTCCTCCCTGCCTGACAGGGACATACTTATCAAGGACTTGCAGCAGCTGCTCCTTGAATAAGCACCACATTCCAGATGTTCCCAGTCCCTGTAGTTTCCTAGTATGTCCCTTGTTAGACAACAAGGTGGACCAAAGTATCTGTAGGATAAAGAGAAATACATCAGTAATGTGCATAACTTATACAATTCCCAGGAACATCCCAAGGCTCATGATCCCTATTTAAATCAGTCTTCTATATCCCTCCATCCCTATTCCACTCGTTGCTACCCTTCTTAAATAACGGGACCACATTCGCTATCCTCCAATCCTCTGGGACCTCACCTGTGTCCAGTGAAGAAACAAAGCTTTCTGTTGGAGGCCCAGCAATTTCATCTCTTGTCTCTCTCAGTAATCTAGGACAGATGCCATCTGGCCCTGGGGATTTGTCTACCTTAATGCTTCCTAAAACACCTAACACTTTCTCCCTCTGAGACAGTACCAATCAATGTGCCCCTCTCCTTTGTGAATACTGATGGAAAGTATTCATTTAGGATCTCACCTACTTCCTCGGGTTCTAAGCATAATTCCCCTCCTTTATTCCTGAGAGGTCCGACTCTGTGACAGTCCTCTTGTCCCTAATGTATGTATAAAGTGCCTTGGGATTCTCCTTAATCCTATATCCCAAGAAAATTTTGTGATCCCTTTTTGTCCTTCTAACTCCCTGTTTAAGTTCTACTTTCTCTGTATTCCTCCATCACTTCCTCTCTTTTTAGCTGATTGGGTGACATGAAATGCCTCTTCTTGATTCGACCCACCATAGTTTGCAATCCAATTCTGTATTTTCTCAGATAAGGAAACCAAAATGTCCACACTGCTCCAGATTAGATCTCACCAACACCCCGTACAATGGCAGGAAAATGTCTCCAGAATTATCGCAGAGTTATTCCTGCAGAGGGAAGCCCTTCAGCCCATCAGGTGCACACTGGCTCTCCAAACGAGCAACATGATTTTGTGCATTCTCCTGCCTTTTCCCCGGACTCCGCCACATTGTTTCTGTTCAAATAATCACCTAATTTCCTCTTGAATGCCTTGATTGAATCTGCCTCCCCCACTCTCCCAGACATTTTGGGAAGATTAACAAGTCAAGGGAATGTACAATGAACAGTCAGATGTTGGGACAGAGGATCAGAGGGAATCTTGCAATCTATGTGTATAGATCCCTAAAGGCAGCGGGACAGGTAGATAAGGTGATGAGAAGCTTATGAGATACTTACCTTTATTAGCCGAGGCATTGAATATAAGAGCAGGAGGTGCAGAGGAAATTCATCAGGATGTCGCCTGGATTGGAACATTTCAGCTACAAAGAGAGGCTGGTTAGACTGGGGTGTTTTCCTTAGAACAGAGGAAGCTGAAGAATGGGGAGGGGAGACCTGAGTAAAAGGCGTAGACAGCATGGGATGGAAGGAACTTTTCCCCTTAGCAGAGAGGTCAATAACCAGGGGCACAGATTTAAGCTGAAGGGCAGAAGATTTAGAGCAGATGTGAGAAAAACTTTTTCACCCAGAACTTTTGCACTGGTGGGAATCAGGAACTCGCTGCCTGAGTGGTAGAAGCAAGAAGCCTCACAGCATTTAAGAAGCATTTAGATCAGCTCTCGCTATGGCAACAAAACTACAGAGCAAGTGCTGGGAAAAGGGGTTAGAATGGACAGGTGCTCGATGGGCCAAAGGGCCTTTCTCCATGCTGTAACTCTGACTAGGACTTTTTTCTCACATTTCACTTTCCTCTTTTGCAAATCAGTTTTAATCCGTGCCCTCTCATTCCTGATCCTTTTCCCAGCAGGAACAGTTTCTCCCCTTTGACTCTGTCCCTTCAGGATTTTGAACATCTCTCTCAAATCTCCTCTTAATCTCCTTCTCTCTGAGGAAAACAGCCCAAACAGAAGTTTTCTTCCAACATCACAATGCAATCAAAATCATATGTGAAATGTGAAATGAAAATCATATTTGAATAATCTATTACATTCTGCTGAAACCTTCTCACTGAGAGATTCCAGGATTTTCCCCGATTGAAGTTGAAGTAATTGGCCTGTAGTTTCCAGCTCTCTGTCTCTATACTTTCTGGAATCGAGGAGTTACTTTCACTATTTTCCAATTGGATGTGACTGTTCCACAATTCAGGGAATTCTGGAAAAATTAAAGCCAACACATCAACTATCTCAGCACCCTTGGGGGGAATCCACTCTCTTCTGAGATGGGATCTCCTGGAGACAGGATCGGCTGGGGAGGGGATCGGCTGGGGAGGGGAATCGGCTGGGGAGGGGATCGGCTGGTCTGTGTGTCTGCAGCTTATTCTCGAACTCCTTGCTAAGGCCATTGGGATCAGAGCTGCTATTGATTGTAAATTCTGATGAAATTGGGTGCATGTTCAAAGATGTTAGAAGCTGTGAGAGAATCAGACAAACAACATTGAACAGTTTTAATGCTTCAGCTAATCAATGAGTCAGAACCAGTCTGAGCTTCACTGGACACAGATTGAGGAATCTCGAGAGATATCACAGCACAGACATGGTACAAAGACACTTCCAACAACCACATCACCACGCACCTCTGCAACATTCATTAAAAAGGTCTTTAATAACGCTGGCACACAGCTGAATAACAAAGTTACTGTGGAAGCTGGAACATGGAAATGAGAACAAAAATGCTGGAAATACTCATCTGGAGAGGGGGGAGTTGAAAGGGAGCTGGAAATCCTTAGAGACTCCAGCGAGCTGGTGGAGACAGAGAGACAGAATGAACATTTGAGTTGAAATGAACTTGTTCCAGTTCTGATGCACATTCATCGATCTGAAATGTTAATTCTCTTTTCCTCTCCACAGATATCGCCTGACCTGCTGTGTACTTGCAGCAAGTTTTGTTGTTTTTTTTCAATAATCCAGCATTTACCCTCTGATCAAATAAACACTCTGGAAAAGGAATTAGCAAAGTTCAGGCCCCATTTCCAGTGAATTCAACACCAAGTCTCCCTCACTATCAGATCTTACTCTCCCCCAGGGGGCTCAGTGCAAATCCTCCACACTCAATAATTCAGTATTTGAACCCATTGCAAAGACCTGAACACAGAAGTTAAACTCAAACTCTCTCAGTGAGTTACTGCTTTGTCAGATGTAACAGGTGTAGCTCTCTCGGTGCTGATCCAGTGGAAGGAACTCTTGACAATAAAATAAACCAACACCGATTCCAACTTCTAAATCAAAGAAAAAGGAAACTTCATTACTCCAACAGCTGAGGCCCTACCCTGGGCCAATCCAAACCTTCACAAACCCCAGCCAGTTCTTATTTACACAGTGTTAGCTGGTCAGCTGATCATCACATCATTTTGTCATTGGTTACATCGTTTACTGGGTCAGCTAACTCTTATAGACTGTTACCATTGGTCACAATACAACAGGCCCAATGTTATCATTGGTTACATTCTAACATCAGCCCCTGGAGCCTGCTCAGCTATTCAGCAAGATGGCAGCGGATCTGAGTGTTTTCTCAATCCACTTTCCTCTCTGCTCCCCGTAACCTTTCATACCATTAAACTGTCCAGCTTGAATCTAATATTTTCTTCCCCCTATGGTCTATCTCCCTCTATTCGCTGCCTATTCCTGTATCTTTACAGATGCCTCGAGCGTTTCTACAGAATCTGCTTTTACCACCTTCTCTGGCAGTGCGTTCTGGGTATTCACCGCCCTCTGTGTGAAAAACCTGCTTCTTAAATCTCTTTTAAATTTTCCTTCTCTCACTCTCAATGCCCCGGAGTAATTGACCCTTTGACCCTGGGAAGAAGACTCTGACTATCCATTCTATTCAAGCCTGTCATAATCTTATAAGCCTCTACCAGGTCTCCCCTCATCGTCCGATACTCCAATGAAAACAACCCAAGTTTCTTCAATCTTTCTTCATAGTCCATATTCTCCAAACCGGGCAACATCCCGGTAAATCTCTTCTGCATTCTTTCCAATGCATCAACATCCTTCTAGTAGTGTGGTGACCAGAATTGTGCACAATACTCCAAATGTAGCCTAACCAAAGCCTCATACAGCTGCAATATGATTTTCCAGTTTCTATACTCAATACCCTGACCGATGAAGGCCAGATTCCATACACCTTCTTCACCACCTTGTCCATCTGAGTTGCCACCTTCAGGGAACTGTGGATTGCACATCTAGATCCTAGTATGCTAATATTTCTAAGGGCTCTACCATTTACTGTACGCTTTCCTTCTGCAGTAGACCTTCCAAGTCACATAATTTCACATTTGTCTGGGTTAAATTCCATCTGATATCTTTTGGCTGAGGTCTCCAGCCGATTTATATCCTGCTCTATCCTCTAACAATCCTCCTCACTATCCACTACTCCTCCAATTGACTACCTACATTCTCTTCCAAATCATTTATACATATTACAAACAACAGAGCTCCAGCACTAATCCTTGTGGACCTCCAGTTAGAAAAATAACATTCCACTGCTGCTTTCTACACCCAAGCCAGTTTTTTATCCATCTGACCAACTTATCTCGGATCTCATATGACTTCAGCCTGCCATGAGGAACCTTATCAAAGGCTGTACTAAAGTCCATGCATTCAACATCTACTGCCCTGCCCTGGGCAATTTTTCTTGTCATTTCCTCAAAGAACTCAATCAAGTTTGTGAGACACGACCTCTCCTTCACAAAACCATGCTGCCTCACGCTCTGCCACACACAAATTCCCTCCACTGTCCTTGAGTGGACCTCCTTAGCTATCCCCTTCCTCCTCATATACGCATAAAAACCTGAGGATTCTCCTTAATCCTGCCTGACAAAGATTTTCATGGCCCCTTTTTGCTCTCCTATGTGCCTGTTTAAGATCTTTCCTGCTCTCCTTGTTAAGAGCCTTATCCATTTTCAATTTCCTGAAAATATCTATTGATATTGGAAGAGTTTTGGTTGATAATGGAAAAGTTCCTAATCATAATGGATAGTTTTGTAGTGAGAATGAGAGAGTTTTATTTGATAATAGACTATTTTGGATTGATATTGGAATAATTTACACTGGCAATAGGTGTTGTTTCAATTAGTAATGGATCAGTTTCTCCAATAGCAACAGAAAATCTTCCATTTTCATTGGAAAACTTTCCATTATCCCAGAACCTCTTCCTGTGTCAATGGAAACACTTTCTTATCAATAGAAACTTTTCCACTATTGGTAAAATCGATTCCACTATTTTCCAGACACTGTTCTGTTCTCATGTTGTGATGATATTTTGTCTTTAAGAAACACACTCTATATTCTCTGCAGCCTGTTTAAGTAGGCCAGATTATTTTAGTGCCGATGCTGTACTGTCTGCATCCAATGCTCTCTAATTGATGCTAAAGCAATATCATGGGTCTTGTGTTTATTTTTAACATGGACCTAATGCAGTGTCCTGGAGTTTTGCGATCCTCTCAGAGTTATTGGGTGGAGCCTGATTGACAGGTCAGGTGCTGGCTTTGGACTGCGTTTTATTTCCACAGGAAAAATTCAAAGACTTTGATTTCAGTTTGATTAGAAGCTGTTTAAGCTGCAGACTGAAATCAGTGTTCTCTGTCTCTCTCTGACATTAGAATACTGTTCTCTATGAGGTGCAGCTAGAAGCTAGAGACAAGTATCTCTCAAGGCGCACTAGAAGTTCCAGTAGTGGGAAATCTCAGTTATAATCCAACATAAAAATTTATTTATTAGTCACAAGCAGGCTTACATTAACATTGCAATGAAATTATTGTGAAAATCTATTTTAAAGACTAATTCACAGCAGATGTTACAAAGCTGCAAAGTCCAGCATCACATGAGCATACTTGCTTTCTGTACCAAGCCTAGAACAGGAGTGTATGTTTGTAGGGGTTGTTCAGTTTGTAGCAGTATATTTAGTTGTTAAAGTTTTATACAATATCATTGCTTTTTTTGTAATTGGTTAACGTTATGCTAACTTTCTAATTATATGTTAATTATATTCTTAAATAAACAGTGTTTGCTAAAAGCTCCCTAGTGGCTCATTTGTATCACATCAGAAGTGAACCATCTCATGTTTACCCTAGCCAAGTTCAAACTGGTCTAGGCTTTTTCAAACACCCTGGAGAATTCGACCTGGATTATAATAATATGCAATCTTTGCCATGTTGATAGAAACTCAAATTGCCCACAAAAAGCAGAAGAAATCCAATTCAACAAATTACTATCTCATCAGTTACCTCTTGATGATGGAAGCAGTCATTGATATCAATATCAGCAGGTATTTACACAGCAATGGCCTGCTCACTGAGGCTCAGTCCACATTTCCCCAGAGCTACTCTGCTCCTGAATTCATTAAATTCTTCGACAAATCATAGAACATAGAACATAGAACATTACAGCACAGAACAGGCCCTTCGGCCTTCGATGTTGCACCAACCAATTAGGAAAAAGCAATGACCCTCTAACCTAAACCATTCCCTTTTCGTCCATAAATTTATCTACTAACCTCTTAAATGCCACCAAACTTGGCGCATCTACAACTGACACAGGCAGGGCATTCCATACCCTTACCACCCTCTGGGTAAAGAACCTACCTCTGACTTCCGTCCTATAACTACCACCCCTTAATTTAAAGCTGTGTCCCCTCGTGCTAGCCTTCTCCATCCTAGGAAAAAGGCTATCACTGTCCACTCTATCATGGACAAGAGAACTGAACTCAAGTGTTGAGAGTGAAAGCCCTTGAAATCAAGGCAGCATTTGACCAAGTGCTGTATCAAGGAGTCCTGGTAAAACTGGAATCAATGGGTGTCAGGGGGCAAACTCTCTGCTGGTTGGAGTCATACCTGGTACAAAGAAGATGCTTGTGGTGGTTGGAGGTCAATCATCTTAGCTCCAGGACATCTCTGCAGGAGTTCTTCAGGGGAGTGTCTGAGGCCCAACCACCTTCATCTACTTCATCAGCGACCTTCCCTCTATCATAAGGTCAGAGTGGGGATGTTCACTGCTAATGGCATAATGTTCAACATCATTTGTGACTCCTCAGATACTGAAGCAGCCAATGTCCAATTACAACAAGATCTGGACAGTATCCAGGCTTGGGCTGATAAGTGACAAATAACATTCGACCCACAGAAATACCATAGAACATTACAGCGCAGAACAGGCCCTTCGGCCTTCGATACCAGGCAATGACTATCACCAATAAGAGAATCTAACAACTACTCCTTTATAATCAGTGGCATTCCCATCATTAAACCCTCCACTACCAACTTCCTGGGGGTCACTATTGACCAGAAACTGAACTGGATTTGTGATTTGAATACTGAGGCTACAAGAGAAGGTCAGAGGATGAGAATCTTGTGGTGAGTAACTCACCTCCTGTCTCCCAAAGCCTGTCCACAAAGCACAATCGGGAGTGAGCTGGAATATTCCCCACTTGATTGGATGGGTGCAGCTTCAACAACACTCAAGAAGCTCAACACCATCCAGGATTCACTTGTTCAACATTCCACCATCATGTTAAACATTTACTCCCTCCAGTGTCAAAGACAGCTGTGTGTACCATCATGGGAACTCACTGAGGCTCCTTCTACAGCACCTTCTAAACCCCCAACTATTACCATCTAGAAGGACAAGAGCAGTGGACACCTGGGAACACCATCACTGGGAGGTTCTCCTCCAAGTCACTCACCATCCTGACTTGGAAATATATCGGTCGTTCCTTTGGGTTAAAATCCTGGAACTCCTTCCTCGCTTTGGCTGTACCTACAACACATGGACAGCAGCGATTCAAGAAGGCAGCTCACTACCTTTTCGAGGGCAATTAAGGATGGGCAATAAATGCTGCACTGTGTCCATGAGAAGAATAATATTATAAAAACCTCAGCCAGGTTGTGCCCATACAGATGAGCAGTGCCCTGGTCAATGGGATAGCTCACCACTGCCTCCTTGAGGGTAATTAAAGATGGTCATGTCAGCAATGTTCACATTCTGCATTTTTTAAAGATAGACATTTTCCATTATCTGTAGACAGATTTTGTTACCCATTTTGCACTCACTGACTGTGGAATCTAGTCCTGATTTATCATTATCAGGCTGGTTTCGTATTAATTCCCCTTCAGCCTGGCCGTCTCGTTCACTGTCGCTCGGTGCAGTAACCACGGCAAAGGAATCACAGGCCATGCTGTAATTGAGTTAATCTGAGTTTATTTGTTTGGAGAGGATTTGCTGAGACATTGCTCAAAGCTCGGTGACTCCAGACTCCAGGGGAAGATGCTGCTGCTATTGAACCTGTCACCAGCCATTTAAAGAAAAATTATTCACCAATAGTGAGCAGCCTCTGTGATTTGAATAAAACAGCTGCATTCTCTACATCAAAACTCCTGAGTCTCTGGGAGGGTGGAAGAGGATTAAAGGACAAGAAATATTTGTAGGGAGAGTAGACCTCATATCACTCAGTGTGTTGAGTGAGGGGTTAGGGAGGATTTCAGAGAGACAAACATAACATAAGACCATAAGAAATAGGAGCAGGAATCGGCCATCCAGCCCCTCGAGCCTGCCCTGCCATTCAATAAGATCATGGCTAATCTGTAGTGGTTCAGTTCCACTTTCCCGCTTTCTCCCCATAACCCTTAATTCCCTTGTTAATCAAAAACCTATCCACTCTTGACTTGAACATATTCAGTGAGGAAGCCTCCATCACCTCATCAGGCAGAGAATTCCAAAGATTCACCACCCTTTGCATGAAGAAACTCCTCCGCAACTCCGATCTGAACTGCCCCCCCCCCGCCTAATCGTGAGGCTGTGCCCTCTAGTCCTGCTATCTTTGTTAAGCGGGAAGAGTCTCTCAACCTCTACCTTATCCATCCCCTTCATACGTCTCTATAAGATCCCCAAAGTATGAGAGGAATAGGGAGCCCGCTGCAGAGATGAGAATAAGAATGAGAAAGCAGCTAGATGATCTTCTCCAGATACAATAATGTTACAGAGGAAATTAGAGAGACTTTCCCAGGTACAGGAGTGTGGTTGAAGAGTAGCAGGAACCTCCCAGATACAGGGGCTGATGCTGAGGGGATAGAGGGAACGCAGAAGGAAGAAATTTGCATTTAGAAATATTTGTAACAAGCTGTGAGTGGAATGGAAAATAACATCCAGTCCCAACACTGTTGCTGGAGCAATTTCATTTGGTGTTAGTAAAATTGAACATAATTTTTAACAAATGGAACTGATTTCCTTAAATTACGCATCAATGAATGAATGGACTGAATTAATCAGTCTGCAGATGCAGGGAAAAGGAGGCATCAAACTCAGAACTGTCACAACTCCATCAATATACATTTTATCAGTCCTCTGATTTAAACTGTAAGGACTCAGGAACTCTGACTGTAACAGGAATACAGAGTACAGGGCTAATGGAAGATAATTGGTAGTGTCGACGAGCAGAGAGATCTCAGTGTCCATGTGCATAGATCCCTGAAAGTTGGCACCCAGGCTGATAGGGTTAGAACATAGAACATAGAACATTACAACGCAGAACAGGCCTATAAATCCTATCCCTAATAATTCTCTCCAATACTTTGCCCGCAACTCGATGTTGCACTGACCAATTAGGAACAAGCAGTGACCCTCTAATCTAAACCATTCCCTTTTCATCCATAAACTTATCTACTAACCTCTTAAACGCCACCAAACTTGGCGCATCTACAACTGACTCAGGCAAGACATTCCATACCCTTACCATCCTCTGGGTAAAGAACCTACCTCTGACATCTGTCCTAAAACCACTACCCCTTAATTTAAAGCTGTGTCCCCTCGTGCTAGCTTTCTCCATCCTAGGAAAAAGGCTATCACTGTCCACTCTATCTAAACCTCTAATCATCTTATATGCTTCAATAAGATCCCCTCTTAGCCGCCTCCTTTCTAATGAAAACAACCTCAAATCCTTCAACCTCTCTTCATAGGACCTGCCCTCCATACCAGGCACATCCTGGTAAACCTCCTCTGTACCCTCTCCAATGCCTCCACATCTTTCTTATAATGTGGGGACCAGAACTGCACACAATACTCAAGTGCGGCCGCACTAGAGTTTTGTACAGTTGCAACATGACGTTGCGGCTCCGAAATTCAATCCCCTACCAATAAAAACTAAGACTCCGTATGCCTTCTTAACAACCTTATCGACTTGATTGCCAACTTTCAGGGATCTATGCACATATACACCAAGATCCCTCTGTTCATCAACACGATTAAGAATCCTACCATTAGCCCTATACTCTACACATTTGTTATTCCTGCCAAAGTGAATTACCTCACACTTTTCCGCATTAACTCCATTTGCCACCTCTCGGCCCAGCTCTGCAACTTGTCCAAGTCTCTCTGCAACTATAACACCCCTCTTCACTATCTACCACTCCACCGACTTTAGTGTCATCTGCAAATTTACTAATCCATCCTTCAATACCCTCATCCAGATCAGTTATAAAAATTACAAACAGCAGGGGCCCCAAAACAGACCCCTGAGGTACACCACTAGTAACCAAACTCCACGATGAATATCTCCCATCAACCACCACCCTCTGTCTTCTATCTGCTAGCCAATTCCTAATCCCATTAGCTAAATCACCCTCAATCCCATACATCTGCATTTTCTGCAGAAGCCTTCCATGGGGAACCTTATCGAATGCCTTACTAAAGTCCATATATACCACATCAACTGCCTTACCCCCATCCACCTCTTGGTCACTTTTTCAAAAAACTCAATAAGGTTAGTAAGGCACGACCTACCCTTCACAAAACCATGCTGACTATCCCCAATCAATTCGTTTCTCACTAAATAACTATAAATCCTATCCCTAATAATTCTCTCCAATACTTTGCCCACAACAGAAGTAGAACATAGAACATTACAGCACAGAACAGGCCCTTCAGCCTTCAATGTTGCGCCGACCAATATAAAATGCAAAGCCCCTCTAACCTAAACCATTCCCTTCTCTTCCATATACTTATCAACTAACCTCTTAAACGCCACCAAACTTGGCGCATCTACAACTGCTGCAGGCAGGGCATTCCACTCCCGAACCACCCTTTGGGTAAAGAACCTACCTCTGATAGCCGTCCTATAACTATCACCCCTTAATTTAAAGCTGTGTCCCCTCGTGCTAGCTTTCTCCATCCTAGGAAAAAGGCTATCACTGTCCACCCTATCTAAACCTCTAATCATCTTATATGTTTTGATAACGTCCCCTCTTAGCCGCCTCCTTTCTAACGAAGTAAGACTCACCGGCCTATAATTCCCCAGAAAGTCTCTCCTCCCCTTCTTGAACAATGGGACCACATTCGCTATCCTCCAGTCTTCCAGCACTATACCCGTA
The DNA here is from genome assembly GCA_024679065.1 of Sphyrna mokarran. Taxonomy (NCBI): domain Eukaryota; kingdom Metazoa; phylum Chordata; class Chondrichthyes; order Carcharhiniformes; family Carcharhinidae; genus Sphyrna; species Sphyrna mokarran. Next base: position 93,695,025 of record JAGIQG010000011.1, read on the forward strand.
ACCAACGACGACCTGAAAATCACAGCCAGAGGCTCTGCAATCTCCTCTCTCGCCTCCCAGAGAATCCTAGGGTAAATCCCGTCCGGCCCAGGAGACTTATCTATCTTCAAACTCTCAAGAATATCTAGCACATCCTCCTTATCTAAGGGTTGGTAAGAAGGTGTACGGTGTGTTAGCTTTTATTGGTAGAGGGATTGAGTTTCAGAGCCCTGAGGTCATGTTGCAGCTGTACAAAACTCTGGTGCAGCCGCACTTGGAATATTGTGTACAGTTCTGGTCGCCCTACTATAGGAATGATGTGGAAGCATTGGAAAGGGGCAGAGGAGATTTACCAGGATATTGCCTGGTATGGTAGTAAGATCTTATAAGGAAAGGCTGAGGGATATGAAGCTGTTTTCATTAGAGAGAAGAAGGCTAAGAGGTGATTTAATAGAGGTATATAAGATAATCAGAGGATTAGATAGGGTGGACAGTGAGAGCCTTTTTCCTTGGATAGAGATGGCTAACATGAGAGGACATAGCTTTAAATTGAGGGGTGATAGATGTAGAACAGTTGTCAGAGTAGGTTCTTTACTCAGAGAGTAGTAAGGGTGTGGAATGCCCTGCCTGTAACAGTAATGGACTCGCCAACATTAAGGACATTTAAATGGTCATTGGATAGACATATGAATGATATTGGAATAGTGTAGGTTAGATGGATTTTAAATTGGTTTCACAGTTCAGCGCAACATCATGGGCCGAAGGGCCTGCATTACACTGTAATGTTTTAGGTTCAAAAGGAACATAGTTTATTACAGAATGCAAAATAAAACCACTATCCTGGTGCACACACACGCACCCTTCCCGTGACTAACCACTCCTGGGCCTGCCTTATAAAAGGTCAAGGTAATGAGTTCCAACAGGGCAGACCACTGTTTGTTACTAGAAGAACTCAATGTGTCCCACAGAGAGGTCAATCAGCGATTCCCCATTAATCTCATGCGGGAATTATCACAATACAGGTTAATTCTCAATAATTTATCATCTATCAACCCTGAAGATATTTTCTCCCAAAACCCCACGGCCAATCCAGAAAGAATTTGAGAGTTTGCATCGGGTCAAAGGGAGACTGTGTGGGACATTAGGGGAAATGGTGATCATGTCACTTGGTTAGTCATCCAGACACACAGGCATCTTTGGAGACAATGTTCAAATCCCACCCCAGCAGCTGGGGGAATTTAATTTCAGTGAATAAATCTGGAATATAAAGCTAGTCTCAGTGACGGTGACCATGAAACTATTGTCGATTGTCAGGAAAACCCATCCGGTTCACTAATGTCCTGTAGAGAAGGAAATCTGTTGTCTTTACCCAGTCTGGCCTATGTGTGACTCCTGAGCCGCAGCAATGTGGGTGACTTGCAAAGGTAATTAGGCAGCAGGTAACAAATCCAGGCCTTGTTAATGTCACCCACATCCCAAGAAATAAAGAAAAGGTTATTTTCTTGCTCTGTGAAGCCGCACGTTCCTATTTAAAAGTGAATTGCACACTGCACTACACAGGATGAATCAAAACAGAGGGAGGGTGGTGGAGGCAAGATGCCTCACATCCTTTAAAAAATACCCGGCTGAGCATTTGGCACATCAAAACATTCAGGGTTGTGGGCCAAGTGTTAAAGGTGGGATCAGGTGGGAGTGCAGATGTCTCTAAGGTGTCAGTGCAGACTCGATGGGCCAAAGGGCCTCTTGAGAGATGTTTGATTCTAACCAATGATTCTAACACTTTTACAGTGCATTCAGCAGGTGCGAATCACAGCAACTTTCAAATGGTTAACATTTTATTTCCTGTAAAATAAAATCTGAAGAGAACAAGACAGAACACCTTAAATTGGAGTGTACATTGTGTAGATTTATTCATGAGTGCTGCTTTTGTATTGCATGGTCTCTGTGGAGCTATTTACACATCTTAAAAATCCATTCTGATGTTTAGCTGACAATCATGTTATAAAATGAAGTGAAGGAAATGGTTGTTAATGGAGAAAAATGCTTCAGATTCAATGTTGTAATCTGTCTGGAAATAGAATGTGCTAAATGCCTCCTGCAGAAGATTTCATTTCAGCCCTCGCAACATCCAAACACAGCTTCTTTTAGGGAGTTGACTTTTCACCCTTGACATCTGCCTCTGAATCGAGCTTGAATTTTATTCCTCGCCCCTGGGGACAACGCTGACAACTTTGGAAATGTGCAGAATTGTTTCCAATTCTCACGGAAAGAGGAGGCACTCCAGAAATTTATCCCTGTTCCCTCCTCTCTATTCCTCTGCACTGAAGGATGTTCCTCAGGTTTTTACACCTGTACTGGGTCACCAGACATAGAACAAGTAATCCATTTTGTATCAATCTGTCACCCTTTGCCCCAGATCCACCTTCCACTTTACCATTGAACTCATTCATCCACTTCCTTTTAAAGGAAGCTTCTAGATTCTTCTCCCACTGGTTCTTGCTGGGACATTCTATGACTAATAGAAACTCCTTTTCGAGGTTTTTGCTTTTAATTGGATTTGCAGCCTTTGTTCATTTGGTATCTTGGTGGTGAAATCCTGGAATTTGTATGTTTAAACATGAACCATTAATTATTCATCTTTAACTATTTGTAAATTCCAGTTAATACAAACATACAAATGATCTCCCTCAACACGGATCTAAATGCTATAAAGTTGAGGCCCCATTACAGAACCGACTCCTCATATCCCACCAATCAGAAAAAGACCAATTGCTACTCACTCTGTTTTCTGTCACCAATCGATATTCTCTCCATGTTAACGTGTTACTCCACTCTCCATCAGCTTTTATATTTCACAATAACCTTTGATGCAGCATTTTATCAAATGCCTTCTAGAAATCCAATGTCCAAAAGCACTTCCTCATACAGTAGGTATCTGGAATTCTCTCCCCAGGTGAAGCTGTTGAGTCTCAGGGTCAATTGATGATTTCAGGAGTGAACTGGGTACATTTTTGTAGGGTGGGGGAGTTGAGGAATATGAAGAAACTGGAAAGAAGTGAAGTTGTGATAAACCAAACAACCAGAAAAAACCCATAGTGCTGGAAATGGCCCTTCTCCTGACTCTGCAAGAGTATCTTCCGCAGGCCCAATCCCTATCTTATCCCTGTAACCCCATGCATTTAGCATGGCCAATCCATCTCACCCCCACATCTTTGGACTGTGGAAGGAACCGGACCACCTGGAGGAAACCTACACAGACATGGGGAGAATGTGCAGGCTCCACGCAATTGCCCAAAGTAGGAATTATGTCCTTTGTAATAAACTCAAGGCTCACTCCTGTTGTTGTTGAACTACTGGCTGTAACCACCCCTGTTCAATGAAGCCAAATCTTTGTTGTGCATGGGATCTTACTATGCATCACTCTGGTGTCGGCTGAGTAATCACTGCATTCCAAGGACCTGATAATAGTTGGAGCTGAGAATTTCCTGAGAATTCTGAAAGATTAACTCACAGATAACTGTGAGCAGAGCTGACAATATAATCTGTTAGAGTGAAGCTTCTAAATTTAATATTAATGGATAGCATCAAACAATCTGATTTGAAAATCCAGTGTAAGTAGCTCTTTAATATAATCCCAATAACTAATGGTCATTTATTCAAAGTAGATGAAGTACCTTAGAAAACATCCAATTATTTCAAAATATAATTCTTTGTGGATTTAATGGCCAGGAGTAAGATAAATTGTTTCTGACACTTGTTTAGTTCCTGAATGAGCAGAATGATCTCTCAGCAATGTGTCAAACTGCCCCGTTCTGTGTGGTTAGACAAAGCAGTCTGAGTCAGGGTCAGTGTCAGCCACCAGATTCTATAGATCTCAGTATAGTGCACACACGGGCAGGACATATCACCAGTGCTCTCTGTAGTATGTGATAGTAGAAGCTTTATCACACTTACCCAGTGCATGTCTGTACTTCTGATGTCTGTGTTAGTGACAGTAATGGAGGTCTGGCACTAATCCCTGCATAAACAGCCAGTTCTATCAATCACAAACAGCTCCAGAATAAACACCCTTACAGTTACCATCACAAAACCAACCACTTCACACTCACAGCACCGGCAACACAGTGTCAATCAGAATTCACAACAAGAAGCACCAGCTGACACACAAAATCCAAGGAATTGGGAAGTTCCTGGGGATATCCAGGGGATATTCTGGAGATTACCACTGACCAGGAAGCCAATTGGAGAAGCGAATCTTTCTTTCCAACCAAAGGGATAATAATGACTCACTCAAAAGCAAACAATCAGTAAATTCAGTGGGAAAGTGGAATGCTGTGATAGAAAATAACCACCTGTTTCCGGGGCCACTTCCTTCAGTGATCTGGGATGAAGATTATCAGGACCTGGAGGTTTATCCACCTTCAATCCCATCAATTTCCCCAAAACCATTTCTCTACTAATGCTGATTTCCTTCAGCTCCTCACTAAAACATGTTTCTCTCAGAACTTCTGGTACATTATTCATATCTTCCTTTGTGAAAACTGAAGCAAAGAACAAATTTAATTGCTCAGCAATTTCTTTATTCCCCGTTACGAATTTTCCCATTTCTGATTGTAAGAGGCTTACATTTGTTTTTTTCAATGCTTTTCTCTTTCCATATCTACAAAAACTTTTACACTTAGTTTTTATGTTCTCCACTAGTTTGTTTTCATACTCTATTTTTTGCTTTTTAATCAATCCCTTTGTTCTCCTTTGCTGAATTTTAAACGGATCGTAATCCTCAATTCTCTTGCCAATTTGTATGCTTCTTCCTTGAATCTGATAATATTTCTCATTTCCCTTGTAAGCCATGGTTTGGCCACAATTCCCTTCCCACTATCACTTTCTTTATTCTCCTTTCTCTCTTTCCTCTTATTCCTAATTAGAACATAGAACATTACAGCGCAGTACAGGCCCTTCGGCCCTCGATGTTGCGCCGACCAATGGAACCAACTTTACGATCCTCTATCCTAAACTATTCCAATGCTATCCATATGCCTATCAACTGACCATTTGAACGCCCTTAAACTTGACGAGTCCACAACTGCTGCAGGCAGGGCATTCCACACCCTTACTACCCTCTGAGTAAAGAATCCATCTCTAGCATCTGTCCTGTAACTACCACCCCTTAATTTAAAGTTATGTCCCCTCGTGTTATCCATCTCCATCCCAGGAAAAAGGCTCTCACTATCCACCCTATCTAACCCTCTGATCATCTTATATGTCTCAATTAAATCACCTCTTAGCCTTCTTCTCTCTAATGAAAATAACTTCAAATCCCTCAGCCTTTCCTCATAAGACCTGCCCTCCATACCAGGCAACATCCTGGTAAACCTCCTCTGCACCCTTTCCAATGCCTCCACATCTTTCTTATAATGTGGCGACCAAAACTGTACACACTACTCCAAGTGCGGCCGCACCAGAGTTTTGTACAGTTGCAACATAACATCTCGGCTCCGAAATTCAATCCCTCTACCAATAAATGCTAACACACTATACGCCTTCTTAACAACCTTATCAACTTGAGTACCAACTTTCAGAGATCTATGCACCTGTACATCGAGATCTCTCTGCTCATCTACACTACTAAGAGTCCTACCATTAGCCCTATATTCTGCAGACATATTACTCTTACCAAAGTGAATCACCTCACACTTTTCCACATTAAACTCCATTTGCCACTTCTTGGCCCAGCTCTGCAACTTATCTATGTCCCTCTGCAAACTGTAACATCCATCCTCACTGTCTACAACTCCTCCGACTTTGGTGTCGTCAGCAAATTTACTAACCCATCCCTCTACACCCTCATCCAGGTCATTTATAAAAACAACAAACAACAGTGGCCCCAAAACAGATCCCTGCTCTGAATCTTTGCACAGGTTCCCATCCTCCTGCCATATTAGTTTCAACGCTCCCCAGCCACTCCAGCAAGTATCTCCCTCCTCCTTCCCCCGGGACATCAATCTCGGTCCTGTCCAGGGATAACCCATCCAGTTTGTACAGGCCCCACTCCCACAGAACCAGTTCCAAAGCCCCAGGAATCTGAACCACCCTCCCCCTCGCACCATCTGTACAGCCAGGGGATGAATTCAGAATCTCCAGTCTGTGAATCCAGAATCTGATTTTAGGCAGTTTGAAAAATGAGATGAATTACTCACAACCGTGAAGTCAGAAATGTTACATTTCTTCTTGCTGAACTGGCAACGCACCAACATTTCCTCCAGACTGTGACCCGCTCTCTCCATGAACTCCTGTATGTTCCACTGCTGCTGGCTGGGAATTTGACAACTGCTCCTTTGCCTTTTTCCTGACTTTTCAGGACTGTTTTCCAGTTTTTCCAGAGTGATATTCTGACCCAGTAAATCTCCCACGCCATTGTCCAGGTCCTTCTGGGTGATGTGTGAAAATTGCGCCATATTTAAATTACAGATGGTTACAGCTGGGAAATCTAACATTTCAGTATTTATCTCCTCCAGAACTGTCACATGGGCAAAACTGAGGTAAAATTTGACCTGAAGACCACAGTAATAGAAGAAGAGCATCAGCATTCCTATAAAGGCCATTATCCAAACCGTGCGACGGACGGGGCTGGAAGAACGAGCACAGATATGATTAACCCCGTGAAGAGAATATCGCTGATTGTAGTGATCCAGTGAACGAGAATTGCAAAGTCTCTCCATGGCTGGGTCCATGGAAGATCCACTCGGCTTGTCTCAAACCACCGTGAACAGTTTTGGGGGATGTGAGCACGATGCGATCATTGGTAAACTAGAACTTATCCAAACACACAGCCAATCAGAACACCCTCCGCACAGACTGGGCCAATCAGAATCCCCTCCGCACAGACTGAGCCAATCAGAATCCCATCTGCACTGCACTGGGGCTTCCTCCAGATGGACTGACCAATCAGAGCCTCTCCACACAAACGGTATCCAGGTGACTGCCTTCTGTCACTCGAAATGTGAATATTTAGATAAATAACTCCAACATCACCGTCCTCGCTCCCGTCACAGAGTAAGAATCTGTAAGATGCAGATCTGTCATCAATCCTGTTTTCTCCATGTGGATCCTTCACCCCACTCCTCACTGGTCAGAGATGGACACAGGCCCCAGGACGCCAGCGCACATTATCACACTGGTGTATGAGGATGCTCTCTCACTCCAAATACTTCTGGACTGATTTATCGAACTGTGCTACAGACTAACATTATTAAGCTTCAATCTGTGATTGTCAGAGAGAGAGAGATGCAGAGAGAGAGATAGAGTTAGCAATTAGAATCACTATAATGTCATATAGATAGTGCAGTTGTAGATAATTGAGAGGCAAAAGCTACTTCTCCTGAGCTTGGTCTGAGCATCCAGCTAACAACTTTCAATTAGAAGGCCTGAGGGACAGGGTAGGTTCTCACAGCAAGTGGGGAGGTACAATTTAGCATCGCCACAACAAAATAGATATTCACAGAAAGACCTCAGGCAAAGAGATGGTGAAAGCACGGGAAGATGATTGAGAGATAGAAAGGGAGAGAGAAGGAGATGGAGAAAGAGAGATAGCAAAGAAAGAAAAGAGATGGAGATACTGGTTAAAGTTGTTCATAACCACAGATGTTCCTTTAACACCTTAAAGTGCAGAAAGAGGCCATTTGGCCCATCAAGTCTGCACCAACCACAATCCCATCTGGGCCATACACCCATAAGCTGATATATTTACCCACTAATCCCTCTAATCTACACATCTCAGGACACTAAGGGGAATTTTAGCCTGGCCAATCAATCTAACCCCCACATCTTTGCAGTGTGGGAGGAAACCGGGGCACTCGGAGGAAACACGTGCATCTCTCATTTCCTGCCTAATGCTTTTCCCAACATTGTCACTACAATTTGTGGTGTGTATACCACCCTCACCAATGCTTTTTGTCCCTTGTTGTCTCTTAATTTGATCCATACAGATTCCACATCATCCATGTTAATATCCTTCCTCAATATTGTATCAATATCATTAACAATGCATCTCCATCTATCTGTCCTTCCTAAACACTGAATAATCTCAGTGTTTATTCCATCCCTGCTCAGTTTGGAGCCAAGTCTCCATAATGGACATGGGAGAGAAAGAGATAGAGCACTCCAGACTCGCTGTCCACAAATCACCAAAAGCACCTGTACAATTACAAACCAAAGCAGGAATAGTCAACACGATGCTGTCCTTTACCCCGGGGATTGGGATATAAAGGGGAGGGAGTGAGATGACACTTATAGAAAGCTCTGCTTCCACCCCATTTGGAGTAACTGGCTTCCATTCTGGGACCCACACCTCAGGAAGGAGATTTGGGTCCCGGAGGGGGAACAGCTCAGATTCCCCAGAATGATCACTGTTTAAAAAAAGACAGGTAACTATAGGCCGGTTAGCTTAACTTCTGTAGTAGGGAAAACGCTTGAATCTATCACCAAGGAAGAAATAGTGAGACATCTGGATATAAATAGTCCCATTGGTAAGACATGGCATAGGTTCATGAAGGGCAAGTCATGTTTGACTAATTTGGTGGGATTCTTTGAGAAAATTACATGTACAGTGGACAATGGGGAACCTGTGGATGTGGTATATCTGGATTTCCAGAAGGCGTTTGACAAGGTGCCGCACCAAAGACTGCTACATAAGATAAAGGTGCGCAGTGTTACGGGTAATGTATTAGCATGGATAGAGGATTGGTTAACTAACAGAAAGCAAAGAGTAGGGGTAAATGGATGTTTTTCTGGTTGGCGATCAGTGACTAGCGTGTGCCTCAGGGATCAGTGTTGGGACTACGAATGCTTATGATTTACACAGATGATTTGGAGTTGGGGACCAAGTGTAGTGTATCAAAATTCACAGATGACACTAAGATGAGTGGCAGAGCAAAGTGTGCAGAGGACGCTGAAAGTGTGCAAAGGGATAGAGATAGTCAAAGTGAGTGGGTGAAGGTCCGGCAGATGGAGTACAATGTGGGTAAATATGAGGTCATCCATTTTGTAGGAATAACAGCAAAATGGAGTACTAATTAAATGGTAAAAAATTGCAGCATGCTGCTGTGCAGAGGGACCTGGGTGTCCTTGTGCAGGAATCACAAGGAGTTGGTTTGCAGGTGCAGCAGGTAATGAAGAAGGCAAATGGAATTTTGTCCTTCATTGCTTGAGGGATGGAGTAAAAAAAAGCAAGGTTATGTTGCAGCTGTATAAGAACAAAGAACGAAGAACAAAGAACAAAACAGCACGGGAAACAGACCCTTCGGCCCAACGAGCCCATGCCGCTACCCCGATGTTCCCATCTCTACCCACGATCCCTGTCCATGTTTATAGATCTATGGATTTAAAAACCAAATTTGAGACAATTTAGGGAGAATTTGTTGTGCCAATTAGCCTAAGAGCACATCTTTGGGATGTGGGAGGAAACCGGAGCTCCCGGAGAAAACCCACGCAAGCACGGGGAGAATGCGCAAACTCCCACAGACACAGGTCAAATCCATGTATCTGCACAGCACAGCTATAGTCACTGCGCTGTCGTGTTGCCCATCAGATGGTCCAGGTCAAGCATACACTAACGATGTGAAGCAGTAGGATACTCTCAAAAAAGATCCAAGAGCAGTCCTCTCACGACCCATCGCGTGTATGCCCCTCGTTAGACAACAAGGTGGACCAAAGCACCTGTAGGATAAAAACAAATACATCAATATCATCATCACATAAGGTGCTGGTGAGGCCACACCTGGAATTACTGTGTACAGTTTTGGTCCCCTTACTTGAGAAAGGATTTACTGGCACTGGAGGGGGTGCAAAGAAGATTCACTAGATTGATTCTGGAGTTGAGAGGGTTGGCTTATGAGGAGAGACTGAGTAGACTGGGGCTATACTCATTGGAATTCAGAAGAATGAGGGGAGATTTTATAGAAACATATAAGATTATGAAGGGAATCAATAAGATCGAAGCAGGGAAGTTGTTTCCACTGGTGGGTGAAACTAGAACTAGGGGACATGGCCTCAAAATAAGGGGAAGGGGATTTAAGACTGAGTTGAGGAGGAACTTCTTCACACAAAGGGTTGTGAATCTGTGGAATTCCCTGCCCAGTGAAGCAGTTGAGGCTCCCTCATTGAATGTTTTTAAGGCAAGGATAGATAAATTTTTGAACAGTAAAGGAATTAAGGGTTATGGTGAGTGGACGGGTAAGTGGAGCTGAGTCCATGAAAAGATCAGCCATGATCTTATTGAATGGCGGAGCAGGATCGAGGGGCCGGATGGCCGACTCCTGCTCCTGGTTCTTATATTCGTATGTTCTCATGATCCTGAGGTTGAAAAGGTTAAATCCCGAGGATGAGAATCAGTTTTGTGTTATTTATTCATGAAATAAGCTTGTCTGTGCCAAAGCCAGCATTCGTTATCTATCCAATCAGTTGGGCTCCAGAGGTGTTAAGGGTCTCCACAACATTGCTAATATTTTCCAGCATTTAGTTAAGGTCAGTAATGTGGATCTATATTGCAGAATGGTCCAAGATCCTTCCCGAAAGGACACTGCTGAAGTAGTCAGATTTTTCATCTGTCCTCTCACAGTCATCACTGAAGGCAAAGATTTTCATTTCAAACTTACTGACTTTTTCAGAAACATTGGTGAGATTTGAACTCACTCCAGGTCAGTTCCTCCTGGTATCTGTGAGCAAAGCCAACGCTTCCAGAGTCCAGAAGATAAAGGGTTGATCTAACTGAGGGATTGGAGATGTGGAAAGCATGAAAACAGGTCCTTTGGCCCAACTTGCTCATGCACCCAGTTTTAACCCCTAAGCTAGTCCCAATTGCCCAGATTTGCCCATATTTCCCTATACCCATCAGATCCTTGGAACTGTCTAAATGCTTTTTAAAAGACTAAATGATACCTGCTTTTACGATCACCTGTGGCAGCTTCTTCCAGACAGTTTCAGGTGATTAGAGGATTTGATCACATCGCATGGATATCTCCTCTGTTGGGGAGTTCAGAACAAGGGGGCAGAGCCTTCAGATTGGAGCCAGGCTGTTCAGGGAGGAACGTCAGGAATCACTTCCTCACACAGAGGGAGCGGAAATCTGGAAATCTCTCCCAGAAAAGCTGCTCTGTATGTTGGAAATGTGAAGGTGTGTTGACAGTGTTCTGGGGGGATCAGCGTACAAAAGGCTTTGGGAACTTGTTGTTGGAGTTTGGATACAGATTACCCATGATCCACCTGAGAGGGTGCTCCAGGGGTTTGAAGCTTCTTTTATTCAGTCTCGCTGGGGGGCCCGGCATTTATTATCCATCCCTAGTTAACCTCGGAGGGCAGTTGAGAGTCAATCACATTGCTGTGGCTCTGGGGTCACATGTAGACTGGGTAAGGCTGGTAGATTTCCTTCCCTAAAAAATATTAATGAACCAGACAATCAGTCATCAGTAGATTCTTAATTCCAGAATTTTTTTTATTGAATTCAAATTTCACCATTAGCCCTGGGTGGGATTCAAACCCAGGTCCCCAGAACATTAGCTGAGTTTCTGGATTAATCATCCAGCAATAATGTCACAAGACCATTGCCTCCAATTAATCAAGATCTAAGCAGCTTAGCCCCGAATAAAATGAGTGAGCAGATAACTGAGACCCTCTGACAGTGGGGCACTCCCTCAGCACTGACTCTCTGACAGTGCAGCACTCCCTCAGTACTGACCCTCTGACAGTGCGGCACTCCCTCAGCACTGACTCTCTGACAGTGCGGCACTCCCTCAGCACTGACCCTCTGACAGTGCGGCACTCCCTCAGCACTGACCCTCTGACAGTGCGGCACTCCCTCAGCACTGACCCTCTGACAGTCCGGCACTCCCTCAGCACTGACCCTCTGACAGTGCAGCACTCCTTCAGCACTGACCCTCTGACGATGTGGTGTCCCTCAGTACTGACCTGACAATGTGGTGTCCCTCAGCACTGACCCTCTGACAGTGCGGCGCTCCCTCAGCACTGACCCTCTGACAGTGCGCACTCCCTCAGCACTGACCCTCTGACAGTGCGGCAATCCCTCAGCACTGACCCTCTGACAGAGCGGCAATCCCTCAGCACTAACCTCTGACAGTGCAGCACTCCCTCAGCACTGAACTCTGACAGTGCGGCACTCCCTCAGCACTGACCCTCTGACAGTGCGGCACTCCCTCAGCACTGACCCTCTGACAGTGCGGCGCTCCCTCAGCACTGACCCTCTGACAGTGCGGCACTCCCTCAGCACTGACCCTCTGACAGTGCGGCACTCCCTCAGCACTGACCCTCTGACAGTGCGGCACTCCCTCAGCACTGACCCTCTGACAGTGCGGCACTCCCTCAGCACTGACCCTCTGACAGTGCGGCACTCCCTCAGCACTGACCCTCTGACAGTGCGGCACTCCCTCAGCACTGACCCTCTGACAGTGCGGCACTCCCTCAGCACTGACCCTCTGACAGTGCGGCACTCCCTCAGCACTGACCCTCTGACAGTGCTGCACTCCCTCAGCACCCCCGACCCTCTGACAGTGCGGCACTCCCTCAGCACTGACCCTCTGACAGTGCAGCACTCCCTCAGCACTGACCCTCTCACAGTGCAACACCCCCTCAGCACTGACCCTCTGAGAGTGCTGCACTCCCTCAGCACTGACCATCTGACAGGGCTGCACTCCCTCAGCAGACCCTCTGACAGTGCGGCACTCCCTCAGCACTGACCCTCTGACAGTGCTGCACTCCCTCAGCACTGACCCTCTGACAGTGCGGCACTCCCTCAGCACTGACCCTCTGACAGTGCGGCACTCCCTCAGCACTGACCCTCTGACAGTGCGGCACTCCCTCAGCACTGACCCCTGACAGTGCGGCACTCCCTCAGCACTGACCTCTGACAGTGCAGCACTCCCTCAGCACTGACCCTCTGACAGTGCGCACTCCCCAGCACTGACCCTCTGACAGTGCGACTCCCTCAGCACTGACCCTCTGACATGCGCACTCCCTCAGCACTGACCTCTGACAGTGCGGCACTCCTCAGCACTGACCCTCTGACATGCGGCACTCCCTCAGCACTGACCCTCTGACAGTGCGGCACTCCCTCAGCACTGACCCTCTGACAGTGCGGCACTCCCTCAGCACTGACCCTCTGACAGTGCAGCACTCCCTCAGCACTGACCCTCTGACAGTGCGGCACTCCCTCAGCACTGACCCTCTGACAGTGCGGCACTCCCTCAGCACTGACCCTCTGACAGTGCGGCACTCCCTCAGCACTGACCCTCTGACAGTGCGGCACTCCCTCAGCACTGACCCTCTGACAGTGCGCACTCCCTCAGCACTGACCCTCTGACAGTGCGGCACTCCCTCAGCACTGACCCTCTGACAGTGCGGCACTCCCTCAGCACTGACCCTCTGACAGTGCGGCACTCCCTCAGCACTGACCCTCTGACAGTGCGGCACTCCCTCAGCACTGACCCTCTGACAGTGCGGCACTCCCTCAGCACTGACCCTCTGACAGTGCGGCACTCCCTCAGCACTGACCCTCTGACAGTGCGGCACTCCCTCAGCACTGACCCTCTGACAGTGCGGCACTCCCTCAGCACTGACCCTCTGACAGTGCGGCACTCCCTCAGCACTGACCCTCTGACAGTCCGGCACTCCCTCAGCACTGACCCTCTGACAGTCCGGCACTCCCTCAGCACTGACCCTCTGACAGTCCGGCACTCCCTCGGCACTGACCCTCTGACAGTCCGGCACTCCCTCGGCACTGACCCTCTGACAGTGCGGTACTCCCTCGGCACTGACCCTCTGACAGTCCGGCACTCTCTCAGCACTGACCCTCTGACAGTCCGGCACTCCCTCAACCTGGAGCCGAAATTGCTACATATTGGATTAAATTTTTTGTGTTGCTCTTGAAAGCTGATTTTCTCATTGGACGTTGCAGTATTGTGTCTGTTCACTCTTTTCCATTCAGGCAGTGACTATATTTGTGTTCGTGACACTGTTTGCTTAACGAGAGTTTAAATGTTGGTCTTTAATATTTTATTGAGGATCTTTAAGTTTGGAGAAATTGATCCTTCCAATTAGTGACTAAACACACTGCTCAGACATTCGACCTCATCAAATATATATTCCACACTTTCACTTCGACAGCCCAATCACAGCAACCAGAACACCGTGCGCTGCCAATGCACTCCACACACTCACCATTCTTCATCCACAACCTCACCAACACACACATAACACACTGACACACACAACACACATAACACACCAACACACATAACACACCGACACACATAACACACTGACACACATAACACACTGACACACATAACACACCGACACACACAACACACATAACACACCAACACACATAACACACCGACACACATAACACACTGACACACATAACACACCGACACACATAACACACTGACACACATAACACACTGACACACACAACACACATAACACACCGACACACATAACACACCGACACACATAACACACTGACACACATAACACACCGACACACTGACACACACATAACACACCAATACACATAACACACCAACACACATAACACACCGACACACATAACACACCGATACACATAACACACTGACACACATAACACACCGACACACATAACACACCAACACACATAACACACCGACACACATAACACACCGACACACATAACACACTGACACACATAACACACCGACACACATAACACACTGACACACATAACACACTGACACACACAACACACATAACACACCGACACACATAACACACCGACACACATAACACACTGACACACATAACACACCGACACACTGACACACACATAACACACCAATACACATAACACACCGACACACATAACACACCGACACACATAACACACCGATACACATAACACACTGACACACATAACACACATAACACACCAACACACATAACACACCGACACACATAACACACACAACACACATAACACACCGACACACATAACACACCGACACACGTAACACACCGACACACATAACACACCGACACACTAAACACACATAACACACTGACACACATAACACACGACACACATAACACACCAACACACATAACCACTGACACACACAACACACATAACACACCGACACACATAACACACCGACACACAAACACACCGACACACAAACACACTGACACACATAACACACTGACACACATAACACACCGACACACATACACACGACAACATAAC
Source organism: Sphyrna mokarran (assembly GCA_024679065.1). NCBI lineage: Eukaryota > Metazoa > Chordata > Chondrichthyes > Carcharhiniformes > Carcharhinidae > Sphyrna > Sphyrna mokarran. The sequence goes on from JAGIQG010000011.1 coordinate 93,710,296, forward strand.
ACACGACACACACAACACACATAACACACGACACACATAACACACTGACACACATAACACTGAACACATAACACACCGACACACATAACACACGACACACATAACACACTGACACACCACAACACACATAACACACCGACAACATACACACACACATAACACACCGACACACATAACACACCGACACACAAACACACTGACACACATAACACACCGACACACATAACACACTGACACACATAACACACTGACACACACAACACACATAACACACCGACACACATAACACACCGACACACATAACACACTGACACACATAACACACCGACACACTGACACACACATAACACACCAATACACATAACACACCAACACACATAACACACCGACACACATAACACACCGATACACATAACACACTGACACACATAACACACATAACACACCAACACACATAACACACCGACACACATAACACACACAACACACATAACACACCGATACACATAACACACCGACACACGTAACACACCGACACACATAACACACCGACACACATAACACACCGATACACGTAACACACCGACACACATAACACACCGACACACATAACACACCGACACACTGACACACATAACACACATAACACACTGACACACACAACACACATAACACACTGACACACACAACACACATAACACCCGACACACACGTAACACACCGACACACGTAACACACACACATAACATATATAACACACCGACACACTGACACGCACATAACACAGTAACATGCACATAATGTTTGTAATTTTTATAAATGATCTGGATGAGGGTATTGAAGGATGGATTAGTAAATTTGCAGATGACACTGAAGTCGGTGGAGTGGTAGATAGTGAAGAGGGGTGTTATAGTTTGCAGAGAGACTTGGACAAGTTGCAGAGCTGGGCTGAGAGGTGGCAAATGGAGTTAATGTGGAAAAGTGTGAGGTAATGCACTTTGGCAGGAATAATAAATGTGTAGAGTATAGGGCTAATGGTAGGATTCTTAATAGTGTTGATGAACAGAGGGATCTTGGTGTATTTGTGCATAGATACCTGAAAGTAGGCAGTCAAGTCGATAAGGTTGTTAAGAAGGCATACGGAGTCTTAGCTTTTATTGGTAGGGGGATTGAATTTCGGAGCCTCAACGTCATGTTGCAACTGTACAAAACTCTAGTGCGGCCGCACTTGGAGTATTGTGTGCAGTTCTGGTCCCCCCATTATAAGAAAGATGGGGAGGCATTGGAGAGGGTACAGAGGAGGTTTACCAGGATGTTGCCTGGTATGGAGGGCAGATCTTATGAGGAGAGGCGGAGGGATTTGAGGTTGTTTTCGTTAGAAAGAAGGCGGCTAAGAGGAGACCTTATTGAAACATATAAGATGATTAGAGTTTAGATAGGGTGGACAGTGATAGCCTTTTTCCTAGGATGGAGAAAGCTAGCACGAGGGGGACACAGCTTTAAATTAAGGGGTATGAGTTATAGGACGGATATCAGAGGTAGGTTCTTTACTCAAAGAGTGATTAGGGAGTGGAATGCCCTGCCTGCAGCTGTTGTAGATGCGCCAAGTTTGGTGGCGTTTAAGAGGTTAGTTGATAAGGATATGGAAGAGAAGGGAATGATTTAGTTTGGAGGGGCATTGCTTTTTATATTGGTCGGCGCAACATCGAAGGCCGAAGGGCCTGTTCTGTGCTGTAATGTTCTATGTTCTATGTTCTATAATACACAGGCCCATATTTAATACACAAACATAGAGAAACACATTTCTAGTTGCACCTAAACTGAAATGGGAGCAGTGTCCTCTCAGGGAGGTTTGCTCATGCTATTGGAGAGGGTTTAAACTAACTTGGCCTGGGGTGATGGAGCTGTGGATGGGGGTGGGCGGGGTGGTGTTGGTGGGTCCTGTGAGAAGGTTCAACACAGGAAGATGTCCAGTTAAAATGAGAATGGACAGCAAGTGAGTCAAGAAAGCACAGGGGTTACTGACCATTTAAGGTGCAAGGAGTTTGATAAGATTGTTTATTTTAATACAAGGAGTCTAATGGACAAGGCAAATGAGCTGAAATTAAAATATGAAGATACAGTGGAATTGCTATCTCTGAGACATGGTTAACATAGAACATAGAACATAGAACAATACAGCACAGAACAGGCCCTTCGGCCTTCGATGTTGTGCCGACCAAAATAAAAAGCAATGCCCCTCCAAACTAAACCATTCCCTTCTCTTCCATAGACTTATCAATTAACCTCTTAAACGCCACCAAACTTGGCGCATCTACAACAGCTGCAGGCAGGGCATTCCACTCCCTAATCACTCGTTGAGTAAAGAACCTACCTCTGATATCTGTCCTATAACTCATACCCCTTAATTTAAAGCTGTGTCCCCTCGTGCTAGCTTTCTCCATCCTAGGAAAAAGGCTATCACTGTCCACCCTATCTAAACCTCTAATCATCTTATATGCTTCAATAAGATACCCTCTTAGCCGCCTCCTTTCTAACGAAAACAACCTCAAATCCCTCAGCCTCTCTTCATAAGACCTGCCCTCCATACCAGCAACATCCTGGTAAACCTCCTCTGTACCCTCTCCAATGCCTCCACATCTTTCTTATAATGTGGCGACCAGAACTGCACACAATACTCTAAGTGCGGTTAAGAGGGGTAGAATACTGGCAGCATTGACCCATTAACAAAGGCAATGGTCGTTTGTGAGTCAGAGGGTGGAGGTCGGGGTGTCAATGTTTCACCTTTATCATTTTCTCCTTCATCAGCCGGGGCATTGAGTTTAAAAATCAGCAAGTCGTGTTGCAGCTTTATAGAACCTCAGTTAGACCACAATTGGAATATAGTGTTCAATTCTGGTCGCCACACTACCAGAAGGATGTGGAGGCTTTGGAGAGGGAACAGAAAAGATTTACCAGGATGTTGTATGGAGGGCATTAGCAATGAGGAGAGGTTGGAGAAACTTGGATTTGTTCTCATTGGGACGATGCAGGGTGAGGGGAGACCTGATAGAAGTCTACAAGATTATGAGATGCATGGACAGAGTGGATAGTGAGGAGCCTTTTCCCCAGGGTGGAAGAGTCAATTACTAGGGAGCGCAGGTTTAAGTTGTGAGGGGCAAGGTTTAAAGGAGATGTACGAGGCAGATTTTTTATACAGAGAGTAGTGGGTGCCTGGAACTCACTGCCGAGAAGGTCATGGAAGCAGATATAGTAATGATTTTTAAGGGGCATCTTGATATATACGTGAATAGGATGGGAACAGAGGGATACGTTCCCGGGAAGGGTAGGGGGTTTTAGTTAAGTCGGGCAGCATGGTGGGTGCAGGCTTGGAGGGGCCGAAGGGCCTGTTCCTATGCTTTTCTTTGTTCTTTGTTGTTTGTAATTGAATACTCTGGGGGGTAACCTTACTAAACTCCATGATCTGGGCTTCAGCCCCTCCTTCTGCGACTGGATCCTGAACTTCCTAACTCACAGACCACAATCAGTAAGGATTGGCAACAACACCTCCTCTACAATCATCCTCAACACCAGTGCCCCACAAGGCTGCGTTCTCAGCCGCCTGTTATATTCCTTATATACCTCTGACTGTGCGGCCAAATTCCTCTCCAATTCGAGCTTCAAGTTTGTTGATGACATCACCGTGGTGAATCGGATCTCAAACAATAACGAGACAGAATACAGAATGAGATCGAGAATCTGGTGAACTGGTGCAGTGACAATAATCTCTCCCTCAATGTCAACAAAACAAAGGAGATTGTCATCGACTTCAGGAAGCGTAAATGAGAACATGTCCCTGTCTACATCAACGGGGATGAAGTAGAAAGGATTGAGAGCTTCACGTTTTTGGGTGTCCAGATCACCAACAACCTGTCCTGGTTCCCCCCCCCGCCACGCCGACGCTAAAGTTAAGAAAGTCCCACCAATGCTTCTACTTTCTCAGAAGACTAAGGAAATTTGGCATGTCAGCTACGACTCTCACCAAATTCTACAGATGCCCCATAGAAAGTATTCTTTCTGGTTGTATCACAGTTTGGTCTGGGCTCCTGCTCTGCCCAAGACCACAAGGAACTACAAAAGGTCATAAATGCAGCCCCAGTCCATCACACAAACCACTCCTAACCACTGACTCTGTCTACACTTTTCAAAGTCTCAGCAAAGCAGCCAGCATAATGAAGGACCCCACGCACCCCGGACATTCTCTCTTCCACCTTCTTCCTTCAAGAGAAAGATACAAAAGTCTGAGGTCACGTACCAACCGACTCAAAAACAGCTTCTTCCCTGCTGCCGTCAGACTTTTGAATGGATTTACCTCGCATGAAGTTGATCTTCCTCTACACCCTAGCGATGACCATAATACTACATTCTGCACTCTCTCCTTTCCTTCTCTATGAACAGTATACTTTGTCTGTATAGTGTAGAAACAATACTTTTCACTATATGCTAATAAATGTCACAAAAATAAATCAAATCAAAATCAAAGAAATTAATGGGGTAAATACATGGCATTATGGGAATAGGGTTTGGATAGGATTGTTGACAGTGCAGTCTCGATGGGCTGAATAGCCTCCTTTAGCATTGTAAAGATTATATCAGTTTGCCTCTTAGTGTCAGGGAGATTAGCAGGGTGATTACAGGGATAGGGCACAATGGGCCAAATGGCCTCTTTCTTTACTGATGATCAGTGATTCACTCACTGCTATCCAGGTGCTCCACTTTCCCCCCACACTCCAGAGTTGTGCAGTTTAGATAGATGGGCCTAATTGCTCCTGTTACAAGGTCACACAAGAAAGTAACAGATCCAAACGAGCTGGAACAAAACTGACAGAGGGAGTAGAACGTGGCCAGAAGAATAACAAGGCAGAGATTGGAGCTGCTGTAGAATTGCAATGTGCAGAGGGATCTGGGTGTTCTAGTGCATGACTCAACAGAAAATTAATATGCAAATACAGCAGATAGTCAAGAAGCCAATGGAATGCTGTCCTTTATTGGAATTGAACACAAAAGGAAGGATGTGAAGCTTCAGTTATACTGCAAATTGTTCAGGAAGGCACTGCCTGAAAGGGCAGTGGAAGCAAATCCAACAGGAACTTTCACAAGAGGATATTGGATAAATAATTAAAGGGAAAGGTTTTGGGAAAGCATGGGAAGAGTGGGATTAATTTGGATAGTTTTTAAAGGGCTGGCACAGGCGGGGTGGAAAGAATGGTTTCCTCCTGTGTTCTACCGTCTTCCCGTTCTTGTATAATTTGGACACAGCTTTCACACAAACCATTGGTTCATTCACTCGAGAAAGTAGTGATAGTTTAGGAATATCCTGGCTTTGTACAGGGAGCAAGAGAGAACATAGGGATAGAGGGAATGAGAGAACACAGGGATAGAAGGAATGAGAGAACATAGGGATGGAGGGAATGAGAGAACATAAGGATGGAGGGAGTGAGAGAACATAGGGATGGAGGGAGTGAGAGAGAACATAGGGATAGAGGGAATGAGAGAACATAGGGATGGAGGGAATGAGAGAACATAGGGATGGAGGGAGTGAGAGAACATAGGGATGGAGGGAGTGAGAGAGAACATAGGGATAGAGGGAATGAGAGAACATAGGGATAGAGGGAATGAGAGAACATAGGGATGGAGGGAATGAGAGAACATAGGGATGGAGGGAGTGAGAGAGAACATAGGGATAGAGGGAATGAGAGAGAATATAGGGATGGACGGAGCAAGAGAGAACATAGGGATGGAGGGAATGAGAGAACATAGGGATGGAGGGAGTGAGAGAACATAGGGATGGAGGGAGCAAGAGAGAACATAGGGATAGAGGGAATGAGAGAACATAGGGATAGAGGGAATGAGAGAACATAGGGATAGAGGGAATGAGAGAACATAGGGATGGAGGGAATGAGAGAACGTAGGGATGGAGGGAGTGAGAGAGAACATAGGGATAGAGGGAATGAGAGAGAATATAGGGATGGAGGGAGCAAGAGAGAACATAGGGATAGAGGGAATGAGAGAACATAGGGATGGAGGGAATGAGAGAACATAGGGATGGAGGGAGTGAGAGAACATAGGGATGGAGGGAGCAAGAGAGAACATAGGGATAGAGGGAATGAGAGAACATAGGGATAGAGGGAATGAGAGAACATAGGGATAGAGGGAATGAGAGAACATAGGGATGGAGGGAATGAGAGAACATAGGGATGGAGAGAGTGAGAGAGGACATACGGATGGAGGGAGTGAGAGAGGACATAGGGATAGAGGGAATGAGAGAACATAGGGATGGAGGGAATGAGAGAACATAGGGATGGAGAGAGTGAGAGAGGACATACGGATGGAGGGAGTGAGAGAGGACATAGGGATAGAGGGAATGAGAGAACATAGGGATGGAGGGAATGAGAGAACATAGGGAGGAGGGATGAAAAAAGAAGAGAGAACATAGGGATAGAGGGAATGAGAGAACATAGGGATGGAGGGAATGAGAGAACATAGGGATGGAGGGAGTGAGAGAACATAGGGATGGAGGGAGCAAGAGAGAACATAGGGATAGAGGGAATGAGAGAACATAGGGATGGAGGGAATGAGAGAACATAGGGATGGAGAGAGTGAGAGAACATAGGATGGAGGGAGTGAGAGAGACATAGGGATAGAGGGAATGAGAGAACATAGGGATGGAGGGAATGAGAGAACATAGGGATGGAGGAGTGAGAGAGACATAGGGATGGAGGGAGTGAGAGAGAACATAGGGATAGAGGGAGTGAGAGAACATAGGGATGGAGGGAATGAGAGAACATAGGGATGGAGGGAGTGAGAGAGAACATAGGGATAGAGGGAATGAGAGAACATAGGGATGGAGGGAGTGAGAGAGAACATAGGGATAGAGGGAATGAGAGAACATAGGGATGGAGGGAATGAGAGAACATAGGGATGGAGGGAGTGAGAGAGGACATACGGATGGAGGGAGTGAGAGAGGACATAGGGATAGAGGGAGTGAGAGAACATAGGGATAGAGGGAATGAGAGAACATAGGGATAGAGGGAATGAGAGAACATAGGGATGGAGGAATGAGAGAACATAGGGATGGAGGGAATGAGAGAACATAGGGATGGAGGGAGCAAGAGAGAACATAGGGATAGAGGGAATGAGAGAACATAGGGATGGAGGGAAGAGAGAAAAAACATAGGATGGAGGGCATAGGGATGGAGGGAATGAGAGAACATAGGGATGGAGAGAGTGAGAGAGGACATACGGATGGAGGGAGTGAGAGAGGACATAGGGAAAGAGGGAGTGAGAGAACATAGGGATGGAGTGAATGAGAGAACATAGGGATGGAGGGAGTGAGAGAGAACATAGGGATAGAGGGAATGAGAGAACATAGGGATGGAGGGAGTGAGAGAGAACATAGGGATAGAGGGAATGAGAGAACATAGGGATGGAGGGAATGAGAGAACATAGGGATGGAGGGAGTGAGAGAGGACATAGGGATAGAGGGAGTGAGAGAGAATATAGGGATGGAGGGAGTGAGAGAGGACATAGGGATGAAGGGAAAGAGAGAACATAGGGATGGAGGGAGTGAGAGAGAACATAGGGATGGAGGAGCAAGAGAGAACATAGGGATGGAGGGAATGAGAGAACAAAAAAAGAACATAGGGATGGAGGGAATGAGAGAACATAGGGATGGAGGAGGAGGATGGAGGGAGTGAGAGAGGAATAGGGAAGAGGGAATACGGATGGAGGGAGTGAGAGAGGACATAGGGATAGAGGGAATGAGAGAACATAGGGATGGAGAGAGAGAGAACATAGGGATAGAGGGAATGAGAGAACATAGGGATGGAGGAATGAGAGAACATAGGGATGGAGGGAGTGAGAGAACATAGGGATGGAGGGAGCAAGAGAGAACATAGGGATGAGGGAATGAGAGAACATAGGGATGGAGGGAATGAGAGAACATAGGGATGAGAGAGTGAGAGAGGATACGGATGGAGGGAGTGAGAGAGGACATAGGGAAAGAGGGAGTGAGAGAACATAGGGATGGAGTGAATGAGAGAACATAGGGATGAGGGAGTGAGAGAGAACATAGGGATGAGGAATGAGAGAACTAGGATGAGGGAGTGAGAGAGACATAGGATGAGGGAATGAGAGAACATAGGGAGGGATGGAGGGAGTGAGAGAGACATAGGATGAGGGAAAGAGAGAACATAGGGATGGAGGGAAAGAGAGAACATAGGGATGGAGGGAGTGAGAGAGGACATAGGGATGGAGGGAGCGAGAGAGAACATAGGGATGGAGGGAGAAGAGAGAACATAGGGATGGAGGGAGAGAGAGAACATAGGGATGGAGGGAGTAAGAGAGGACATAGGGATGGAGGGAGTGAGAGAGAACATAGGGATGGAGGGAGAGAGACATAGGATGGAGGGAAGAGAGAACATAGGGATGGAGGGAGCAAGAGAGAACATAGGGATGGAGGGAGTGAGAGAGGACATAGGGATGGAGGGAGTGAGAGAGAACATAGGGATGGAGGGAGCAAGAGAGAACATAGGGATAGAGGGAGTGAGAGAGAACATAGGGATGGAGGGAATGAGAGAGAACATAGGGATGGAGGGAGTGAGAGTGAACATAGGGATGGAGGGAATGAAAGAGGACATGGGGATGGAGGGAGCAAGAGAGAACATAGGGATGGAGGGAATGAGAGAGGATATAAGGAAGGAGAGAGCGAGAGAGGACATAGGGATGGAGGAAGGAGAGTTGTCATTGGGATGATGGGGGTGTGAGGTGCCTTGGATGAGGGACAGAGAGTGAATGAAGAACAAAGAAAATTCCAGCACAGGAACAGGCCCTTCAGCCCCTCCAAGTCTGCACCAACCATGCTGCCCAACTGAACCAAAACCCTCTACCCTTCTGGGGACCACATCCCTCAATTCCCATTCTATTCATGTACTTGTAAAGATACCCCTTAAAAGCCATTATCATATCTGCTGGGGAGTGTTTGGAGTGGGAGGAGGGGTGGGGGGTGAGATACGGGGAGTGTTTGGAGGGGGGGGGGGGGGGAGGGGGGTGAGACACGGAGAGTGTTTGAGGGGGGTGTGACACCAGGAGGTTTGGAGGGGGGGGGGGGTGAGACACGGGGAGTGTTTCGAGGAGGGGGGTATGGGGGGTTTGGGGGGGTGGGGAGAGGGGGGGGGGGGGGGTCGGAAGTGTTGGGGGGGGTGGGGGGGTGAGACACGGGAGTGTTTGGAGGGGGGGGGGGTGAGACACGGAGAGTGTTTGGAGGGGTGGGGGGGTGAGACACAGAGTGTTTGGAGGGGGTGGTGAGACACGGAGAGGGAGGGGGTGGGGGGGGAGACACGGGGAGTGTTTGGAGGGGGGTGGGGGGTGGACACGGGGAGGTGGAGGGGGGTTGGGGGTGAGACACGGAGAGTGTTTGGAGGGGGGTGGGGGGGGTGAGACACGAGAGTGTTTGGAGGGGGGTGGGGGGGTGAGACACGGGGAGGTGTTGGAGTGGGGTGGGGGGTGAGACACAGGTAGTGTTTGGGGGGGTGGGGGGGGAGACACAGGGAGTGTTTGGAGGGGGGGGGGAGAGTGTTGGAGGGAGGTGGGGGGAGACACGGAGAGTGTTTGGAGGGGTTGGGGGAGGTGAGGGGGTGGGTTGAGGGGTAGTGTTTGGAGGGGGGTGGGGGTGAGACACGGAGAGTGTTTGGAGGGTGGTGGGGGGTGTGGGGGGGTGGGGGAGACACGGGGAGTGTTTAGTGGGGGGTGGGGGGGAGACACGGGAGTTTTAGTGGGGGGTGGGGGTGAGACACGGGGTGTTTAGTGGGGGGTGGGGGGGAGACAGGGGGGTTGTTTAGTGGGGGGGGGGGTGAGACCAGGGGGAGTGTTTAGGGGGGGGGGGCGGGGGGGAGACACGGGGAGTTTAGGGGGGTGGGGGGAGACACGGGGAGTGTTTAGTGGTGGGTGGGGAGGACACGACGTGTTTAGTGGGGGTGGGGGGGAGACCGGGAGTGTAGTGGGGGTTGGGGGGGGAAGACACGGGGAGGTGGGGGGTGGGAGGCGGGACACGGGAGTGGTGGGGGGGGGGGGGGTGACACGGGGTAGGTTTAGGGGGGGTGGGGGGGGAGACGGGGAGTGTTTGGGGGTTGGGGGGGGAGACACGGGGAGTGTTAGTGGGGGGTGGGGGGTGAGACACGGGGAGTGTTTAGTGGGGGTGGGGGGGAACACGGGGAGTGTTTAGTGGGGGTTGGGGGGGGAGACGGGGGAAAACGGGGAGTGTTTAGTGGTTTAGTGGGGGTTGGGGGGTGACACGGGGAGTGTTTAGTGGGGGTGGGGGGGGAGGGGGGAGTGTTTAGTGGGGGTGGGGGGGAGACACGGGGAGTGTTAGTGGGCGTGGGGGGGACACGTTTTAGGGGGGTGGGGGGGAGACACGGGGGAGTGTTTAGTGGGGGGTGGGGGGGGAGACACGGGGGAGTGTTTAGTGGGGGTGGGGGGGGGAGACACGGGGGAGTGTTTAGTGGGGGGTGGGGGGGGAGAACACGGGGAGTGTTTAGTGGGGGTGGCGGGGGGGGAGACACGGGGAGTGTTTAGTGGGGGGTGGGGGGGGAGACACGGGAGTGTTTAGTGTGGGGGTGGGGGGGGGAGACACGGGGAGTGTTGTGGGGGGGGGGGGGAGACACGGGGATGTGTTTAGTGGGGGGTGGGGGGGGTGTATTATTTTCACTGGAGCGAAGCCTCACTGCACTGAGACGGGTTTTATCAAAGCCTTAACCACCTCCCCCACCCCCAGGGGCTGACCTGTTTCTGCCCTGTGTCTGTCTGTCAGTCTGTAGCTCAGCCCCTCTCCCCCTACTCCTCCCTGCACCTCACCCCCCCAGCAATGCTGATTCCCGAGGCAGGGGTTAGGGTGCTGGGGGGGCGGGGGGGGGTGTTGCTGGGTGGGGGGGGGGGGTTGCTGCGTGGTGGTGGGGGGGGGGGGGGTGATGCTGGGTGGGGGGGGGGGTGATGCTGGGTGGGGGGGGGTTGCTGGGTGGGGGGGGGGTTGCTGGTGTGGGGGGGGTTGCTGGGTGGGGGGGGTTGCTGGGTGGGGGGGGGTGTTTTCAGTTGATCTGGGAGTTTCCCCGACTCCCCCTAAACAAGGATAAGATTCTCGTTGACATTTCAAACAGTGCAGATTCCCTAACCCACAACTGACAAGAGAGAATTCCAGGAATGTGGAATAATCCGTTCCCAGAGGCTGGAATATCCGATTGCAGACTCACAGCGGGAGGAGGAGGCATCATGTTTTCGAGTGAGGGGCAGGGGGGGTGCTGGATAAGGGAGTTAGTGCCGGTAATACAGATGTGGAACTACCCAGACAGCTGTGCTGCATTGAGGAACAAAGACTTCTCTGTTTGTGCTGGGTCACCAGCTCTAATCTCACCAATTACACACAGCAGGTGATTGTACAGCCTATAGAATGCAGACATACACAATTCATATACACGTATTCAGAATACAGATATACACACAGTCCGCACAGAACTGAGGCAAAACAACATATTCTGTGACAGTCCCTTACTGGGGGAGCAGGTTTAAGGTGCGAGGGGCAGGGTTTGAAGGAGATGTCTGAGGCAGATTTTTACAGAGGGTGGTGGGTGCCTGGAACTCGCTGCCGGGGGAGGGAGTGGAAGTGGATACAATAGTGAGTTTTAAGGGGCATCTTGACAAATCCATGAGTAGGGTGGGAATAGAGGGATACGGTCCCCGGAAGGGTAGGGGGTTTTAGTTCAGTCGGGCAGCATGGTCGGTGCAGACTTGGAGGGGCCGAAAGGCCTGTTCCTGTGCTGGAATTTTCTTTGTTCTTTGTCCATGTTGATTGGGACCAATAACATCAGTAAAAACAAAGAGCTTACAGTTATTCCGGTAAATCCCAGGGATCTATAGGGGGAACATTGTTTTTCCTGATACATATTAATGGTCTGGATCTTGGTATGCAGGGGGCAATTTGAAGTTTTCAGATGACACGTTACAGGCTTATGGGCTGAGTGGCCTCATTCTGCTCCTATATCAACTCATGGGACACAACATAGAAATATTGCAAACTGCAAAGAGTGAGAAATTCACAAGGTCAGAGAGAAGATGGTGGAATGGGCAGATGAAGAGTAACACAGAGAGGTGAGAGATGATGGAGGGAGAATCACAGAAAGACACTATATAATAAAGGGTAAAATTCTAGATGGGGGATAGGAGCAGAGGGAGCAGGCTGTATCTGTGCAGAGATCATTGAAGGTGGCAGGAGAGCAGTTAATAAAGCATGTGATATTCTGGGTTTTATAAATAGGGGCACAGAGGGCAAGAGCAAGGAGTTACTGCTGATTTTATACAAGACACTGGTTAGACCACAGCTGGAATACTGGGCACTGTTCTGGGAGCCGCGCAATAGGAAGGATGTAAACCCATTGGAGAGAACACAGAGGAGGTTTACAGGAATGGTTCCAGGGATGAGAAACGTCAGTGATGAGGATCGATCGGAGAGGTTGGGACCGTTCCTCTTGGAGAGAAGAAGCTAAGAGGAGATTTGATCGAAATGTTTAAAATCACAATGGGGCTGGACAGAGTCGATCGGGAGAAACTGTTCCCACTTGGAAATGGACCGAGATCGAGAGGACACAGATTTAAGGTGATTTACAAAAGAAGTAAATGCGATGGGAGATAAAACATGATGGAGGGAAGGTGATGGATGAAGC
>JAGIQG010000011.1:93728044-93750618 GCA_024679065.1 Sphyrna mokarran
CATAGCTCCTTGTAAGTGAAATCATAGGTGAACAGAGTGGTGAAGGCAGCATTCAGCATACTTGGTTACATCGAATACAGGACATTGAATACAGGAGTTGGGACATCTTATTGAAGTTGTACAAGATATTGGTAAGGCCACACTTGGAATACTGGGTATAATTCTGCTCATCCTGTTATAGAAAGGATATTATTAAACTAGAAAGAGTGTGCTCACAGGTTCAGTGCTTAGAGCTGCCTCATTCAGTCAATGGCTATCCACCCCTGTAACCCATTTGATGATTTCTTTGGAAGATCGTCACTCACACTCACTGCTGTAACTGAGTTTTTAAACAGTGTAACATCACCTTTTGTAACATCACCTTTTGTAACATCACCTTTTGTAAGCGCTCTCTCTTGCTCCAGTCTGTAAACTATATCCAGGGATATGGCTGCCATTTTTGCCCCTCCTTTGCCCCAGTTTCCATTATAGAGATGATATTATGTTGTTATGATGATTATCTCCATCCTTATCTCATTGTTTGTAACTACTTTACTCTGTGCATTTACAGAGATATCTTCCCACACTGCTGAGTTCCTGAGACACTTCTGTCTTTAAGAGTTATTTGTTTAGTTTTTGTTTCCTACCCCATGCTCTGAATTTGCTCTCAGGTTTCCGCTTCCCTGCCAATCTAGACTAAATTCTCCCCAACAACACCAGCAAATCTTCCTGCAGGGACATTGGAGGCAATCCGGAGAAGGTTCCTGAGGTTTGATCCTGGGTACGGAGAGATTTTCTTATGAGGAGAGGTTGAGTAGGTTGGGTCTGTTCTCATTGGAGTTTTGAAGAATGAGAGGTGACCTTATTGAGATATACCAGGTCCTCAGGGGGTGGACAGGGGGCGATGCTGAAGTTGTGGGAGAGTCTCGGATCAGAGGGGTCATCTCAGAGTAAAGAGGTCACTCATTTAATACGGAGATGAGAAGGAATCTCTTCACTCGGGACGGAGTGAATGTGTGGAATTCTTTCCTGCAGAGGGCTGTCGAGGATGGGTCGCTGAGTATGTTGAAGGCTGAGACAGACAGATTTTAAATCGGGAAAGGAATCGAGGGCGATGGAGAAAAGGCAGGAAAATGGAATTGAAGATTATCCAATCAGTCATGACCTCATAGAATTGCAGAGCAGACTCGATGGGCTGAATAGCCTATTGCTGCTGGTCCTGAACTAATTCAGGTATAGACTGTTCGCACAGCATAGATCCCCGTTCACATAGGTCCCCGTTCACATAGATCCCCATTCACCACATAGATCCCCATTCACATAGATCCCCGTTCACCACATAGATCCCCGTTCACATAGATCCCCGTTCACCACAACCAGTCTCAATCAGAATCAAATTTAAGTGTAAATTATCTTATCGATAACAGAGATAGAGTCACAGAGGGATCATAGAGAGACCATAGAGAGATCATAGAGAGATTGTAGAGCAAACATTCAGAGGGATTGTAGAGCAAACGTTCAGAGGGATCGTAGAGCAAACGTTCAGAGGGATCGTAGAGCAAACGTTCAGAGGGATCTGGGCAATGCAAGTCCACAGTTCTGACAGTGGCCACGATGATTAAGAATGTATACGACCTGCTTGTCTTCACTGAGTACAGGAGTTGGGAAATCATGTTGCAGCTTTATAAAACCTTGGTTAGGCTGTGTTTGGAGTACTGTGTGCAGTTCTGGCCACCAAACAACCAGAAGGACATGCAAACTTTGGAGAGAGTGCAAAGAAAGTTCACCAGGATGTTGCCTGTTCTCAGGAGGGTTGGTTATGAGGAGAGGCTGAATAAACTGGGATTGTTTTCACTGGAAAGACAGAGGCTGAGGGGAGACCTGATAGAGATTGACAAAATTATGCAAGGTACAGACAGGGTGGACAGTCAGAGGCTCTTTCCAAGGGTAAAAGTGTCCATAACACCTTAAGACATAGGAGCTGAATTAGGCCATTCAGCCTATCAAGTCTGCTCTGCCACTCAATCATAGCTGATATTTTTCTCATCCCTATTCTCCTACAATTAGAAGGAGGCACAGGTTCAAGGTGAGAGAGGGAAAGTTTAAGGGAGATATGTAAGGGAACTTTTCATGCAGAGCGGGGTGGGTATCTGGCATGTGCCGCGAGAGGAGGTGTTGGAAGCAGGCACATCTACAACATTTAACAGACATCTGGATGGGGACGTGAGTACAGAGGGAATAGAGGGATACGGACTGAGTAAGGGCAGACGGATTTAATTAGTTTCATTCAGGCATCATGATCAGCACAAGCTTGGAGGGCCCAAGGGCCTGTTCATGTGTGTGCTTTTTTTTGTTCTTTGTTCTTGTTTGACTCAGAAAACTGAACCCCCCCCCCCACTCCAATCACACAATCATTGACTCTATTCCCTATTCCTATACTGACTGCTTTGGGAATAATCCGGAGATTATTTCCTTCTGAGAGTCTGCACACTAATATCTTTCCTAATTCCTTAAATTCAGGCTTCACGACCTCATCCATCTCTTCAGCGATATCGCTGGTACTTTAATGAGCTGTGACATCTGATAAAATCACAGGGCTTTAACAGAATGGAAACAGGCCCTTCAACACAACTTCTCCATGCTGCCTTTTTTTTTAAATCCCTAAACTAATCCCAATTGCCCACTTTTGGTCCATATCCCTCTATACCCATCTTACCCATGTAACTATCTAAATGCTTTTAAAAGATAAAGTGGTATCCACCTCTACTACTACCTCTGGCAGCTTGTTCCAGATACTCACCACCTTCTGTGTGAAAAAATTGCCCCATGGATGCTTTTGTATCTCTTCCCTCTCACCTTAAACCTCTGTCTTCTAGTTTTAGACTCCCCTATCTTTGGGGAAAGATATTGACTATCTCGCTGATCTGTGCCCCTCATTATTTTATAGACCTCTATAAAATCAGCCCTCAGCCTCCTACATTCCAGAAAAAAAAGTCTTAGTCTATCCAGCCTCTCCTTATAACTCAATCCATCAAGTCCCAGTAGTATCCCAGTAAATCTTTTCTACACTCTTTCTGGTTTAATTATATCTAATCTATATAATTATAGCTAATGTTGTACCGTTGTTTAAAAAGGGTAGTAGGGATAACCCTGGAAATTATAGGCCGGTGAGTTTGACATCAGTGGTAGGGAAGCTGTTGGAGGGGATTCTTAGAGATAGGATGTATAGGCACTTAGAGCGCTGCAAACTGATTAGGGATACGCAGCATGGATTTGTTAAGGGGAGGTCGTGCCTTACAAATCTGGTAGAATTTTTTGAGGAGGTGACGAAAACGGTGGACGAAGGATGAGCCGTTGATGTCGTCTATATGGATTTTAGTAAGGCGTTTGACAAAGTCCCTCATGGGAAGTTAGTCAAGAAGGTCAAGGCAAATGGGATACAAGGACAGGTAGCTAGATGGATAAGTAACTGGCTTGGTAATAGGAGACAGAAAGTAATAGTGGAAGAGTGTTTTTCTAGTTGGAGATTGGTCACTAGTGGTGTGCCGCAGGGCTCAGTACTGGGACCTCTTCTATTTGTAATGTATATAAATGACTTGGAAGAGGGAGTAAGTGGAGTGATCAGCAAGTTTGCAGACGATACAAAGATGGCTGGACTTGCGGATAGTGAGGAGCATTGTCAGGCGATGCAGCAGGACATAGATAGGCTGGTAGCTTGGGCAGACAGATGGCAGATGGAATTCAATCCTGATAAATGTGAGGTGATGCATTTCGGGAGAAAGAATGTAGGGGGGAGGTATATGATAAAGGGTAGACCTATTAAGAGTATAGAAACGCAGAGGGACCTGGGGGTGCAGGTGAACAAGTCTCTAAAGGTGGCAGAGCAAGTGGAGAAGGTTGTGAAGAAAGCATATAGTATGTTAGCCTTTATAGGAAGGGTATAGAGTACAAGAGCTGGCCTTTAATGTTGCAGTTGTATAAAACGCTGGTTAGACCTCATTTGGAATACTGCGTCCAGTTCTGGTCGCCTTACTACCGGAAGGACGTGGAGACTCTGGAGAGAGTGCAGAGGAGGTTTACCAGGATGCTGCCTGGTATGGAAGGTCTGAGTTATGAGGAGAGGTTAGGCAAATTGGGACTGTTTTCCTTAGAAAGACGTAGACTTAGAGGAGATCTAATAGAGGTGTACAAGATTATGAAGGGTATAGATAGAGTAAACAGGGTTAAGCTTTTTCCTAGGATGGACTCAAATAGCACAAGGGGTCACGGGCTTAGGGTGAGGGGGTAAGGTATAATTTGGATGCTAGAGGGAGTTTTTTCACACAGAGGGTGGTGGGGGTATGGAATGCACTGCCAAGTAAAGTGGTGGAGGCAGGTACTCTGGAGTTATTTAAGAAATACTTAGATGGGCACATGAACAGAATGGGAATGGAGGGGTATAGAAAACTGATTTAAAATAGGGATCATGAGCCTTGGGAGTCCCTGGGAAGTGTGTAAATAGATGATGATATTGATGTACTTGTTTTTATCCTACAGGTGCTTTGGTCCACCTTGTTGTCTAACGAGGGGCATACACGCGATGGGTCGTGAGAGGGCTGCTCTTGGATTTTTTTCGAGAGTATCCTAGTGCTTCACGTCGTTAGTGTACGCTTGACCTGGACCATTTGATGGGCAACACGACAGCTCAGTGACTATCGCTGTGCTGTGCAGATACATGGATTTGGGCCTGTGTATGTGGGAGTTTGCGCATTCTCCCCGTGCTTGCGTGGGTTTTCTCCGGGTGCTCCGGTTTCCTCCCACATCCCAAAGATGTGCTGTTAGGCTAATTGGCAAAACAAATTCTCCCTAAATTGTCTCAAATTTGGTTTTTAATCCATAGATTTATAAACATGGACAGGGATCACGGGTAGAGGTGGGAACATCGAGGTGGCAGCGCGGGCTCGTTGGGCCGAAGGGCCTGTTTCCTGTGCTGCTTTGTTCTTTGTTCTTTGTATCCTTTCTATAATAGGGCAACCAGAATTGCACACAGTACTTTAAGTGTGGTCTTACCAATGTCTTGTACAACTTCAACAAGACATCCCAACTCCTGTATTCAATATTCTGACTGATGAAACCAAACATGCCCAATGCCTTCTTCACTATTCTGTCCACCTGTGACTCCACTTTCAAGGAGTTATGAACATGGATCCCTAGATCTCTCTGTTCTGTAACTCTCTCCCCAACGCCCTACCATTAACTGAGTAAGTCCTGCTCTGGTTCAATCTACCAAAATGCATCACCTCGCATTTGTCTAAATTAAACTCCTTCTGCCATTAGTTAGCCCACTGGCCCAATTCATCAAGATCCCATTGCAATTGGCGACAACTTTCTTCACTGTCCACTGTACCACCAGTCTTGGTGTCATTTGCAAACTTACTAACCATGCCTTTTATAATCTCATCCAAATCATTCATATAAATGACAAATAACAGTGAGCCCAGCACTGATCCCTGAGGCACACCGCTGGTCACAGGCCTCCAGTTTGAAAAACAACTCTCTAGAACCACCCTCTGGCTTCTGTCAAGAAACCAATTTTGAATCCGTTTATATACCTCACCCTGGATCCTGTGAGATTTAACTTTATGCAACAATCTACCATACGATACCTTGTCAAAGGCCTTGCTAAAGTCCATGTAGACAATATCAACTGCACTGCCCTCATCTACCTTCTTGGTCTCACCTTCAAAAAGCTGATGCTCACTCTCAGCCTGCGGAACATTCTCTGGCCCCTTGGTGATCTCTGTGACCCCTGCACACCATCCAGGAACCAGCTCCAATCACTATCCAATCCCCAGCTGCTATTGTTCCTCCCTCCCTGCACAGCTCGGTTACTCATGGAGCCTCGATCGTTACTCTCTCTGCAGGAAGCCACTCCCTCGCTTGTATTCAGACAGTGGGATGTCCTCAGCTGACCGACAGCTGCATTACCGGTCCCTCGTCCACCTTCCCACCACTCACTTCCTCTCTGCCCGTTCTTTCTTAAGCTGCAAAGTGACAACATCTGGAATTATATCACTCATCGTCACCGCTAAACCTCAACAAAACCTGATGCAGAGCCTCCAGATTTTCCACTTGGCAACACTTCCTTCACACGTAGGGGAAATTCTCCCATCCCAATGCAGACGTTTTTTGGTGGGATGGAGACTTGTGCATCAGTCATTTTACAGGATTTGCCCATGTCTTCCTGACGGACGCACAGAGGGGGTCTGCCACGGTGGTGTGGGAGGGGTGATTGCTACTGCTGGAGGAGGAGCCACTGGAGATCAGGGCACTCCAGGACGGGGGTGGGGAGGGGGTGCTTTAGGGCTGGCGCAGGAATGCTGTGCAGTTCATAATTGGGCCAAGGACGGGGAGACGGTTGGTGGGGGGCGGTGCAGGAAAGGGGTGGAGGGGCAGCACTACGGGGGGTCCTGGGCCAGTCAGTAATCAATCTGGCCAGCAAATGGGTGTGACCGACTGACCGAGACCACTTGACCCGGAACTGTCAGACTCTGGAACGAATCGGCCCCCCCCCTCCCTGAGCCTTTATTGAGACTCATGGCTGGGATCTCTGCATTGCACAGACTGTGGGAGATTTCAGTCTGAAATTGAACTGAAAAATAGTTGTGATTTACTCTGAGCAGTGTGGGAGTACAATATCGAGGGTAGGAGTCTTAGCAGTGTAGAGGATCAGAAGGATCTCGGGGTCCGGGTCCATAGGACTCTTAAATCAGCCTCCCAGGTGGAGGATGTGATTAAGAAGGCGTATGGTGTACTGGCCTTCATTAATCAAGGGATTGAGTTTAGGAGTCAGGAGGTAATGTTGCAGCTTTATAAGACCCTTGTCAGACCACACTTGGAGTACTGTGTGCAGTTCTGGTCGCCTCACTATAAGAAGGATGTGGAAGCTATTGAGACGGTGCAGAGGAGATTTACAAGGATGTTGCCTGGATTGGGAGGCATGCCTTATGAAGATAGATTGAGGGAGCTGGGACTCTTCTCACTGGAGAGACAAAGATTGAGAGACGACCTGATATAGGTTTATAAGATGTTGAGAGGAATAGAACATAGAACATAGAACATAGAAAAATACAGCACAGAACAGGCCCTTCGGCCTTCGATGTTGTGCCGACCAAAATAAAAAGCAATGCCCCTCCAAACTAAACCATTCCCTTCTCTTCCATATACTTATCAACTAACCTCTTAAACGCCACCAAACTTGGCGCATCTACAACAGCTGCAGGCAGGGCATTCCACTCCCTAATCACTCTTTGAGTAAAGAACCTACCTCTGATATCCGTCCTATAACTCATACCCCTTAATTTAAAGCTGTGTCCCCTCGTGCTAGCTTTCTCCATCCTAGGAAAAAGGCTATCACTGTCCACCCTATCTAAACCTCTAATCATCTTATATGCTTCAATAAGATCCCCTCTTAGCCGCCTCCTTTCTAACGAAAACAACCTCAAATCCTTCAACCTCTCTTCATAGGACCTGCCCTCCATACCAGGCAACATCCTAGTAAACCTCCTCTGTACCCTCTCCAATGCCTCCACATCTTTCTTATAATGTGGCGACCAGAACTGCACACAATACTCCAAGTGCGGCCGCACTAGAGTTTTGTACAGTTGCAACATGATGCTGCGGCTCCTAAATTCAATCCCCCTACCAATAAAAGCTAAGACTCCATATGCCTTCTTAACAACTTTATCCACTTGACTGCCTACTTTCAGGGATCTATTGACACATACACCAAGATCCTTCTGTTCCTCAACACTATTAAGAGCCCTACCATTAGCCCTATACTCTACACATTTATTGTTCCTGCCAAAGTGCATTACCTCACACTTTTCCACATAAGGTGGCCCATGGAAGACTTCTACAGAAAATGCAGATGTGTGGAATAGAGGGTGATTAACAACTTTAATCACTGGATAATTAGAGGGTGATTAACAACTTTTGCAGCCAGAGGCTCTGCAATCTCCTCTCTTGCCTCCCAGAGAATCCTAGGGTAAATCCCGTCCGGCCCAGGGGACTTATCCAACTTCAAACCCTCGAGAATTTCTAACACATCCTCCCTATCTACTACAATACTCCCCAATTTGCAACCCTGTACCTCAGTGCTCTCCACAGCTACATTTCCAGCACTCTGCGTGAATACCGAAGAGAAATATTTATTCAGTGCCTCGCCAATCTCTTCAGGCTCCACGCACAACTTCCCACTGCTATCTATGACTAGATAGGGTGGACTCTCAGAGACTATTTCCTAGAGCTGAAATGGTCACTACGAGAGGACACAGATTTAAGGTGCTGGGGGACAAGTACAGAGGAGATGTTAGGGACAAGTTTTTCACTCAGAGGGTGGTGAGTGAATGGAATCGGCTGCCGTCGGTGGTGGTGGAGGCAAACTCACTGGGGTCTTTTAAAAGACTTCTGGATGAGTACGTGGGATTTAATGGGATTGTGAAGTACAGATAGTTCTATGGCCTGGTAGGTACTGATATGATCGGCACAACTTGTGGGCCAAAGGGCCCGTTTGTGCTGTAGTGTTCTATGTTCTATGTTTACACCAGTTTTCTTGTCAATTCAGCATTTTTGGGAGAATTGCCCTGCAGTTGTTGCGGAAATGAGTAATATTCCAGAAATCCCACATATTACAGGATGTGCACCCAGCAATGCCTCAAATGATTAATTTACTGCATCAAAATTGGATATAAATAAGCACAATAAAAACTTAATTCATTGTTTTTAATCAGTTAATTAATAATTTACAATTCCCAATAAGCCTTACAACTGCCAATAAAGCTGACCTATAATCATAAAACTAAACAAATACTGATGAATAAGTGATCCTGAGCTGGGGGTTTTAATCCAGATCTTTATCGACCTTTTCCAATGGAATTCCAAATGAACTCACCCTGATTAACTGTGCACACTCCCATGTCTTTAAGCTTCCTGTTTTGTGCTAGTTTATGGTTTAGTCAGTCTTTCTTCACTCTGTATCTCAGGAGCGTCCACTCTGGGGCTTTGAGTCACTAAGTGTTTCAGTGCTCGCTATCTAATTATTGCACATCTCTGATTAGGTTAAACACATGTGTCTGCTCCGCTCTCAGCTACAGGTAAAATAAACATCACCAACACAGACATCACAGGCAAACCTGTTCAGAGTGTATCGAGAGAATTGCAGAATCCAACCAAAGAGCTCAGTCCCAGTATCAAAGTGAGCTTCACCCTTCACCCTGCTGAATCTGTTTGAAGGGATTTGTCTATGGCAGGAGTTTTGTTTGGTTGAACATTTTTGTTGAGAGATTATAGAATCTCTACAGTGCAGAAGGAGGCCATTTGGCCCATCAAGTCTGCACCAACCACAATCCCATCAACCATATAGTGGTTGCTTTGTTTTTGTCTATAATTGATAAAAGTTCTGTCTAATTTTCTTACCATATGTGTTCACTGAAACTTTGATAAAACCAATTGCTTCAGTCAGAGCTGCCTTCTCTCTCACTTTCAACTCCAACTCCAATAAAATTAGTTAATACTTAAAAGTTTCTGCCCCTTACAAGGCCCCAGTTGCTAAGCAACCTGCTGATTTATTTACTCTTTGTGCTGTAATCCTTTCTAAACACAATAGAATCACAGTTGGAATTGAAACCAACCC
Source organism: Sphyrna mokarran (assembly GCA_024679065.1). Classification (NCBI taxonomy): domain Eukaryota; kingdom Metazoa; phylum Chordata; class Chondrichthyes; order Carcharhiniformes; family Carcharhinidae; genus Sphyrna; species Sphyrna mokarran. The sequence continues at coordinate 93,737,697 of JAGIQG010000011.1, forward strand.
CTACACATAGAACTCTTCTATCCAGTGTGAATCACAGCTGAAGGAAAACCTTTCCCCTTTATCCAAACTAAATTCTTACAACCCAGGCAGGTTCCAAAAAAACACTGTGGAGTTTTTGACCTGAAACATAACCATTACTTTATAATCGACTGTGTTAGGAAAACAAAGGTAGTTTTACGATATTTATATTTATATTGGTAAACATTAGAAAAGAGATATAATTTTAAGTGAGTGTAATTTAATGTTTGTGTATGAAAGGGTAATATTTATCATGAGATTCATAGATCATAGAACATTACAGCGCAGTACAGGCCCTTCGGCCCTCGATGTTGCGCCGGCCAGTGGACCCTCTAATCTAAACTATTCCAACATCATCCATATGCCTATCCACCGAACATTTGAATGCCCCCAAAGTAGGCGAGTCCACAACTGCTGCAGTCAGGGCATTCCACGCTCTCACCACCCTCTGTGTAAAGAACCTGCCTCTGACATCCGTCCTATAACTACCACCTCTTAATTTAAAGTTATGTCCTCTCGTGTTGGTCATCACCATCCGAGGAAAAAGGTTCTCACTATCCACCCTATCCAGTCCTTTGATTATCTTATACGCCTCAATTAGGTCACCGCGTAACCTTCTTCTCTTTAATGAAAATAACCTCAGGTCCCTCAGCCTTTCCTCATAAGGCCTTCCCACCATACCAGGCAACATCCTGGTAAACCTCCTCTGCACCCTTTCCAATGCTTCCACATCTTTCTTATAATGCGGCGACCAGAACTGTACGCAATACTCCAAGTGCGGCCGCACCAGAGTTTTGTACAGTTGTAACATAACCTCATGGCTCCTAAATTCAATCCCTCTACCAATAAAAGCTAACACACCGTACGCCTTCTTAACAACTTTATCAACCTGGGTGCCAACTTTCAAAGAGCTATGTACTTGTACCCAAGATCCCTCTGCTCGACAACACTATTAAGGGTCCTTCCATTAGCCCTATATTTCATATGCCTGTTATTCCTACCAAAGTGAATCACCTCACACTTATCCGTATTGAATTCCATTTGCCACCTCATGGCCCAGCTCTGCAACCTATCTATGTCCCTCTGCAAACTGTAACATCCATCCTCGCTATCTACAACTCCCCCCACTTTGGTATCGTCAGCAAATTTACTAATCCAACCCTCTACACCCTCATCTAGGTCATTTATAAAAATGACAAACAGCAGTGGCCCCAAAACAGATCCTTGAGGTACACCACTTGTAACTGCACTCCAGGTTGAATATTTCCCATCAACCACCACCCTCTGTCTTCTATCAGCTAGCCAATTCCTAATCCAAACTGCTAAATCACCTTCAATCCCATGCATCTGCACTTTCTGCAGTAGCCTACCATGGGGAACCTTATCAAACGCTTTGCTAAAATCCATATACACTACATCAACTGCCTTACCCTTATCTACCTCTTTGGTCACCTCCTCAAAAACTCAATAAGGTTTGTGAGGCACGACCTACCCTTCACAAAACCGTGCTGACTATCCCTAATCAATTTATTTCTCTCTAGATGCTTATAAATCCTATCCCTTATAATTCTTTCCAAGACTTTGCCCACAACAGAAGTCAGGCTCACCGGTCTATAATTTCCAGGATGGTCCCTACTCCCCTTTTTGAACAAAGGGACAACATTTGCCATCCTCCAGTCTTCCGGCACTATACCTGTAGCCAACGATGACATGAAGATCAAAGCCAAAGGCTCTGCAATCTCCTCTCTAGCCTCCCAGAGAATCCTAGGGTAAATCCCATCTGGCCCGGGGACTTATCAATTTTCATACCCTCAAGATTCGCTAACACCTCCTCCTTATGAACCTCAATCCTGCCCAGTCTACAACCTGGTATCACAGTATTCTCCCCGACAACATTGTCTTTCTCCTGCGTGAATACTGACGAAAAATACTCATTCAGTGTCTCTCCTATCTCCTCAGGCTCCACGCACAACTTCCCACTGCTATCTCTGACTGGCCCTAATCTTGCCCTAACAATCTTTTATTATTTATATACCTGTAAAAAGCTTTAGGATTCTCCTTAATCCTATCCGCCAAAGTCTTCTCGTGTCCTCTTCTAGCTCTTCTCAACTCCCTCTTTAGCTCCTTCCTGGCTGATTTATAGCTCTCCATTGCCCCAACTGAGTCTTCACGTCTCATCATTATATAAGCCTCCTTCTTCCTCTTCACCAGAGATTCAACTTCCCTAGTACACGATAGTTCCCTCACTCGACCACTTCCTCCCTGCCTGGCAGGTACATATTCATTAAGGACATGCAGAAGCTGTTCCTTAAATATGCTCCACATTTCAGATGTCCCCAGCCCCTGCAATTTCCTGCTCCACCCTATGCATCCTAAATCTCTCCTAATAGCCTCATATTACCTTTCCCCCAGCTATAACTACTGTTATTCGGTATGTGCCCATCCCTTTCCATCACTAAGGTAAATGTAACCGAATTGTGGTCACTATCACCAAAGTGCTCACCCACCTCCAAGTCTAACACCTGGTCTGGTTCATTACCCTGTACCAAATCCAATATAGCCTCACCTCTTGTTGGCCTATCTACATACTGAGTCATGAAACCTTCCTGCACACATTGAACAAAAACTGACCCCTCTAACGTACTTGAACTATAGCTTTTCCAATCGATATTAGAAAAGTTAAAGTCCCCCATTACAACTACCCTGTTACTTTCACACCTATCCAGGATCAACTTTGCAATCCCTTCCTCTACTTCTCTGGAACTTTTTTGAGGCCTATAAAAAACTCCCAACAGTGTGACCTCTCCTTTCTTGTTTCTAATCTCAGCCCACACTACCTCAGCAGACAAGTCCACATCAAATGTCTTTTCTGCCACCGTAATGCTGTCCTTAACTAACAATGCCACTCCTCCCCCTCTTCTACCACCACCTCTGCTCTGACTGAAACATCTGAACCCCGGAACCTGCAACAACCATTCCTGCCCTGCTCTATCCACGTCTCTGAAATGGCCACAACATCGAAGTCCCAAGCACCAATCCAGGCTGCAAGTTCATCCACCTTATTGCATATGCTCCTCGCATTAAAGTATACACACTTCAAACCACCCTCCCGTTTGCCACTATACTGCTGCGACCTAGAAACCTTATCCGTGACCTCCCTATTCACATCCTCCTGTATACTGGCACACAAATTCGGGTTCCCATCCCTCCCCCGAATCAGTTTAAACCCCCCCGAATAGCACTGGCAAATTTACCCCCCCAAGATATTGGTACCTCTCCGGTTCAGGTGCAGACCATCCTCTTGTAGAGGTCCCACCTTCCCCAGAATGAGCCCCAATTGTCCAAATACCTGAACCCTTCCCTCCTGCACCATCCCTTTAGCCACGAGTTCAAATGTTCTCTCTCCCTATTCTTTTCTATGCCATCCCGTGGCACAGGTAACAAACCAGAGATAACCACTCCGTTTGTTTTAGCCCTAAGTTTCCACCCTAACTCTCTGAATTTCTGCTTTATATCCCCATCCCTTTTCCTACCTACATCATGCTGAATACAAGTGTTCTATGGGTGGTTTCAATTCCAACTGTGATTCTATTGTGTTTAGAAAGGGTTACAGTATGAAGAGTAAATAAATCAGCAGGTTGCTTAGCAACTGAGGCCTTATAAGTGATAGAAGCTTTTAAGTATTAATTAGCTAATTGCAGTTGGAAATAGGTAGTGAGGGAGAAGGCAGCTCTGATAGAAGCAGTGGGGTTTAGAAAGCTAAAAAGGAACACCTTTCTCAGCCTTGCTAGAAGAAAAACCATACTAAGGAGTAATGGCTAAGAAAATGAATGCAGGAAACCTGAGATCTAGCTAGTTAAGGAAACTAGAAAAGTGAAGAGAAATCTGGAGTTAACAGAACAGAGGAAACTGGGAACCAGTCACAGGAAATGAAAAAGGCATTAGAGAGCAAGAGGCCAGAAAGGTACCTGCAGTAATGCAAAGGTTTGTGAGCTACTACAATTTGGGACACATAATTTGAAATAATTGTGGAATTGATGTCTGGACCTCAGAGTTTGTGTAAAAACCTTTAAAACAAAGGAAACCGGGAAAGAGAGATGTGAAAGATGTGAGGAAAAGCTGGATGGAAGCAGCGAGGGAAAACAGCATTTGAAAAAGAGTTTGAAATTGTGATATCTAGAAGCGGAATCTGAAATAATTTGTGTGAAAGCAGAAGTTCAGTGAGACAAAGGTGGAATCTTACCAAACAAAACAGCAAAATGTCTGAAAACTGGAGTGTTTCTATCCAGAGACGCAAGCTGGCTTTCTCTCCAGATAAAATGGCACTTTATCAAAAAAGTTCAGGGGGTGTGTTTATGATGAAGGGGAGGGCCTAAGCAGATGGGGATAGCCTGGCAGCACTGAGATCAGAAACACCTCACTGGCATCAACCTCTTTCCCCCACTCCCCACAGATTGGCTCCTCTTAGGGTCTGCTCCTGGCACCACCCCCCCCCCCCCCCAACCCTGACACAGATTGACACTTTCAGATTGTTACAACCCGAGTACCCGAGCTCTATCCAGCCTTATCCCTCTCCCCCGGGAGTTATACTCAGCTTTGCATCTCAAAGAGGGGGGGGAGGCCCACACAACAGGTTCATGTCTGGGTGAACCAGTTGTAAACCACACCGACACAGCAAGGTTTGAATATAAGCCTGTGGGGAACCATTATGTTAATTATATTGAAATTAATTAAACTATATTTAAATGAGGATCTCTCCTTTTATGGGAGTGAATCTGGTGACCTCACCAGCGATGAGTCATGCAAATTGGAAATCGCAAACTCAGCGATGAGGTTCCTGATTTCTGGGTTTTTCCGGATCTTGCTGATTCTGCGGAGGGACAGTGCAGGGTCAAGTTTACCCCCATCAGAGTGGAAGAATCATCTGGGGTGGGGGGTGAGGGTGGTGACTTTGAGGAGAAATTCACAGATGTTCACTTGGAGGTGTTCAGAGATGTCTGTGTATTTGGCCATGGCCAATCTGTGTGCTAAAAAGGGACTTGAGATCATTGTAATTTCAAATGTATTTTGTAATCCATCTTCATCTTAAAATCTGTATATAATTGTTAAAATAAGGAGGGAGAATATGAGCATTGCGGCACATTCCAATATTTTCAGGTTTAATCAAAGAACAAAGAACAGTACAGCACAGGAAACAGGCCCTTCAGCCCCTCCAAGCCTGTGCTGCTCATTGGTCAAACTAGGCCATTCGTTTATGTCCCTCCATTCCCAGGCTGCTCATGTGACTATCAGATAAGTCTTAATCGATCCCAGTGTGTCTGCCTTCACCACCCTAGTTGGTAGCACATTCCAGACTCCCATCACCCACTGCATAAAAAAACGTCCCTCTGATATCGGAGTTATACCTCGCCCCTCTCACCTTGAACCTGTGAACCCTCGTGATCATCACCTTCAACCTGGGAAAAAGCTTCCCACTGTTCACCCTATCAATATCCTTCATAATGAGGTCGACCCTCATTCTCTGTCTTTCCAGGAGAACAACCCCAGTTTACCCAATCTCTCCTCATAGCTAAGACCCTCCATACCAGGCAACATCCTGGTTAAACCCTGTCTGTACTCTCTCTAAAGCCTCCACAACCTTCTGGTAGTGTGGTGACCGGAACTGGACGCAGTATTCCAAATGTGGCCTAACCAATGTTTTATATAACTGCAATATCATTTGCCAACTTTTATACTCTATGCCCCGTCCTATAAAGGCAAACATGTCATATGCCTTCTTCACCACTCTGTCCACCTGTGTTGCCCCTTTAAGGATCTGTGAACTTGCACACCCAGGTCCCTCTGTGTGTCTATACCCCTGATGGTTCTGCCATTTATTGTATAACTCCCCCCTACATTAGATCTACAAAATATATCACCTCGCATTTATCTGGATTAAATTCCATCTGCCATTTCTCAGCCCAATTTTCCAGCCTATCTAGATCCTGCTGTATTCTCTGACAATGTTCATCACTATCCGCAACTCCAGCAACCTTTGTGTTGTCCACAAACTTACTGATCACACCAGCTACATCTTCTTCCAAATCATTTATATAAATCACAAACAGCAGAGATCCCAGTACAGAGCCCTGCGGAACACCACTAGTCACAGACCTCCAGCCGGAAAAAGACCCTTCCACTGCTACCCTCTGTCTTCTATGGCCAAGCCAGTTCTCCACCCATCTAGCTAGCTCATCTTTTATCCTGAGCGATTTAACCTTTTGCACCAGCCTGCCATGAGGGACTTTGTCAAACACTTTACTAAAATCCATGTAGATGACATCCATAGCCCTTCCCTCATCAACCGTTTTTATCGCCTCGTCAAAAAAACTCAACCAAGTTTGTGAGGCATGACCTCCCTTGTACAAAACTATGCTGTCTATCGCTAATGAGATTATGCCAGGTGTTGATTTGCCCTTAAACATCTGTCCCCAATCTACATTCTTCAGTTCCTGCCTAATATTGTTGTAATGAGCCTTCCCCCAGTTTAACACCTTCACTTAAAGATTACACATCTTTATCCATTAGTACCTTAAAGTTACTGAATTGTGGTCACTGTTCCTGAACTGCTCCCCTACTGAAACATTGAGCACCTGGCCGGGCTCATTCCCCAATACCAGGTCCAGTGTGGCCCCTTCCCTAGTTGGACTATCTATATACTGTTTCAGAAAGCCCTCCTGAACGTTCCTTACAAACTCTGCCTCATCCACACCCCTAGGACTAAGTGAGTCCCAGTCAGTATCGGGGAAATTAAAATGTCCCACCACAACAATCCTGTTCCTTTTACACCTTGCCAAAATCTGCCTACATATCTGTTCCTCTGTCTCCCGCTGGTTGTTGGGTGGTCTACAGTAAACCCCCAACATTGTGACTACACCCTCCCTATTCCTGAGCGTTACCCACATTACTTCGCTGTATGAACTCTCCGAGGTGTCCTCCCAGAGTACAGCTATGATATTCTCCTTAACCAGTAGTGCAATTTCCTCCACCCTTTTACATCCCCCTCTAACGTGCCTGAAACATCTGTATCCTGGGACGTTAAGCTGCCAATCCTGTCCTTCCCTTAACCAAGTCTCTGTAATAGAAACAACATCATAGTTTCTAGTATTAATCCAAGCTCTAAATTCATCTGCCTTACCTGTTACACTTCTCCCATTGAAACAAATGCACTTCAGGTCACCAGACCCTCTCTGATTTGCAATCCCACCCTGCCTGTTGTTTCTCTTATTGGCCTGACTCTCTCGTTCCCCTTCAACTGATTCACCTTTTGCTTTGGGTCTCGCACCCCCATCCTCCCCTCGCCAAACTAGTTTAAATCCTCCCGTGTGACACTCATAAACCTCCCAGCCAGAATATTTACATTCTTCCAGTTTAGATGCACTGGTCCACTTTTATAGGTCCTACCTGCCCTGGAAGAGACCTCAGTGGTCCAGATATCTGATATATCAATGATCTCTTTTCCATCAAAATCTCTAAGAAATGTACAATTGTTAATCCTTCAATTCTGCTGCAATCCATCTTTTGATCAGTGATTTTCTGAGCAAGATTTGGGCCAACATTCATAAAGAATGGCACAGGAACAGGCCTTTCAGCCCACTAAGTCTGTGTTGATATGTGGCTTCTACCCCTCTGTTGACCTTCTGTTTATGTGTTTATCAAGGTGTTGCTAACATTCCTGCTTCCATCAGCACCACTGACAGCACATTCATTAAAATGTTACTAAAAGCTCCCTACAATCTCCTTCTATTTTTATAATGTTATCATTAACAACTAAATAATTTGGATAATTTGTGCTTTGAGGGCTATTTTTATTGTTCTATTGTTAAGCACTCACCATGTGCCTGTTTGATTTTATTATTCTCCAGTAATTTATTCAAATATTTTTTCCAGTGCATTACTAAACAGAAGTTTTTTTTTAATTATTTCTTATTTTTCTGACCTCTTTGTTTTAAACTTTAGAAACTTGGAATATAATGTGTTTCACTTCTCACAATTATTCCAGAATCCAAGACTCATTGTTCAAACTTTTATTGCTGCTGTATTTTTAATAGGTCACTTCTGATTCAATTTTAGAAACATATTTTTTAAAAATTTATAGGCTTTAACAATATCCTGATCACAGATATTTTTCATGGAAACCATAGAATAGTTTTTAACAATAACAGGAAACATTCTTTCTGTTCATGTGAAGACAAGCATCAAAGCAAAGGGCAGCAGAGGGCAGCAGAGGGCCAACACTCATTGGCTGTTGCGAGGAAGACACATTGGCAACAGCCAATCAGCAGTGCTGCTCTGCTGCCCTCTGCTGGATGCTTGTCTTCACTTGAACACAGAGGGAGTTTCCTGTTATTGTCTGGATCCACTGTCTGGACATCCACTGTCTGGAGATCCACTGTCTGGAGATCCACTGTCTGGATCCACTGTCTGGAGATCCACTGTCTGGATCCACTGTCTGGATCCACTGTCTGGAGATCCACTGTCTGGAGATCCACTGTCTGGACATCCACTGTCTGGATCCACTGTCTGGACACCCACTGTCTGGAGATCCACTGTCTGGAGATCCACTGTCTGGAGATCCACTGTCTGGAGATCCACTGTCCAGAAGCAGTGACTCCGCCTGTGCAAACCTTCCCCACAATAACCAATCTGCTTCACCCCCTCTGCTGGATACTTGCCTTCACCCAAACACGGAGGGTGTCTTCAGATGAGATTCTGGACAAGCTGGGCCTGTGTCTGTTGGTGTTTTGAAGCATGAAAGGTGATCTTATTGAAACTACTAAGATCCTCAGGGAAATTGATGGGTTGGAGATTAGGTGGAAGTTTCCCTTTGTGGAACTGGAATCTCTCCCTGAGGGTAAGGAGGAGAATTTGTTTCTCAGAAGCTCGTGAATATCTGGAACTTTGTCCAATAGAGAACAGGAGACAGGTCAATGAACATTTTTAAGAAGCCAGTCAGGGGGTGAGAAGTTATTGGGGAAGCTGGAATATGACCTCAAGGCCACAGTCAGGTCAGACGTTAACCTAGTGAGCGGAGTAGCAAATACAAGGGGACAAATGGCCTTCTGTGCTCCATATTCAGTAATAAACCACAGGTCAGAGTTCAAACTTCACCCCACCCACTGGTGAATTTAAATTCAATAAATGAAATTCTTGTCTCTGGAGCAGGGACCATGAAACTACAAGATTGTCAGTGGAAATTTATCTGATTCTCTCGTGCTGTTCAGAGTTCCCTGTGGCCCACATGACTCAAGACCCCCAGCGATAGAATCGACCCGTCCGCGTATCTGAATAGATTCAACAATATTTTCAAAAAGAATTGGATAAAATCTTGCAAAGATGTGCAGGGGAAGAGGCAAGCACAGGCACAATGGCTGAATGGCCTCCTCTAGTTGTGCGTGTTTTTAAGATTCCGAGCTTTAGGATTTTAAATGAAGTTGTCTCGGAATTGTCCAGTCAGTGTGTGAGATCCCAGCCTATCAGAATCTCAGCAAGCAATTCAGTGAGAACCTTCTGAAGATCTTAGTGTATATGTTCTATGTTCTATGTGCATAGATCCCTGAAAGTTGGCAATCAAGTCGATAAGGTTGTTAAGAAGGCATATGGAGTCTTAGCTTTTATTGGTAGGGGGATTGAATTTCGGAGCTGCAACGTCATGTTGCAACTGTCCAAAACTCTAGTGCGGCCGCACTTGGAGTATTGTGTGCAGTTCTGGTCCCGCATTATAAGAAAGATGTGGAGGCATTGGAGAGGGTACAGAGGAGGTTTACCAGGATGTTGCCTGGTATGGAGGGCAGGTCCTATGAAGAGAGGTTGAAGGATTTGAGTTTGTTTTCGTTAGAAAGGAGGCGGCTAAGAGGGGATCTTATTGAAGCATATAAGATGATTAGAGGTTTAGATAAGGTGGACAGTGATAGCCTTTTTCCTAGGATGGAGAAAGCTAGCACGAGGGGACATAGCTTTAAATTAAGAAGTGGTAGTTATAGGACGGATGTCAGAGGTAGGTTCTTTACCCAGAGAGTGGTAAGGGTATGGAACGCCCTGCCTGCTGCAGTTGTAGATGTGCCAAGTTTGGTGGCGTTTAAGAGGTTAGTTGATAAGTTTATGGACGAAAAGGGAATGGTTTAGGTTAGAGAGTCATTTCTTTTTCCTAATTGGTCGGCGCAACATCGAAGGCCGAAGGGGCTGTTCTGTGCTGTAATGTTCTATGTTCCTTAGCTAAACTCTCTGCTCTGAAGTCTTCATTGCATTTGCCTGAGGAAGACACAAGAGTGTTGAAAGCTCGCTTTTTTACTATCAAATAAATTGGTTGGATTATAAATTGGTGTTGCTAAATTCTTACTGAGTTCTTACCACCCCAATCCAACGCCGGCATCTGTACATCCTGAAGTCTTCACAGCAGAAGGGAGTCTGGAGACTGGCTTCATCTCGGATCCTCCGGAATTCCCAATGAATTCGCAGTTATAAACATATTCCCCATAGCGCCTGCTCTTCACTGAGGAAACAAATTGCTTTTCCTGCCAGGCCCCAGGCCGGGAGAGTAATGAGAACGATATTAAACTGGGATCAGTGCCTGGTCTGTCCGCACGGAAACAGCAGGATCTCAAAGCTCCCGGATTGGGAAATAACAGAGCCAACCCCACATCAATTCCATCCAGGCTCACCACTCAGTGACAGAGTGCCAGTGACAGAGCGCCAGTGACAGAGCGCCAGCGACGGAGCACCAGTAACCGAGCGCCAGCGATAGAGTGCCAGCGACCGAGCACCAGTGACCGAGTGCCAACGACGGAGCGCCAGTGACGGAGCACCAGCGACCGAGCGCCAGTGACGGAGCGCCAGTGACCGAGCGCCGGCGACGGACTGCAAGCGACGGAGCGCCAGTGACAGAGTGCCAGTGACCAAGCGCCAGTGACCGAGTGCCAGTGATGGAGTGCCAGTGACAGAGTGCCAGTGACGGAGTGTCAGTGACCGAGCGCCAGTGACAGAGTGCCAGTGACGGAGTGCCAGTGATGGAGTGCCAGTGACCGAGCGCCAGCGACAGAGTGCCAGTGACGGAGTGCCAGTGACGGAGCGCCAGTGACCAAGCACCAGTGACCAAGTGCCAGTGATGGAGCGCCAGTGACCAAGCACCAATGATGGAGCGCCAGTGACCGAGAGCCAGTGACTGAGCGCCAGTGACCGAGCGCCAGTGATGGAGAACCAGTGACCGAGCGCCAGTGATGGAGCACCAGTGACCGAACGCCGGTGACCGAGCGCCAATACAAACAGCAGCTCAGCAACTGGAGTCACTCACTCTGGACAACACTGATTGCACCAAGAGTAACCTCACCGAGAGTGACCACACAGAGTGACTGCACTGAGACTGATCACACCAAGAGTGACTGTGCTGAGTGACCGCACACCAAGACCGAATGCAGTGAGTAACCATATGCTAAGAATGACCACACCAAGACTGACCGCAGTGAGAGTGACCACACTGAAAGTGACCGCACCAAGACTAACCACAATGAGAGTGACCACACCAAAACTGACCACACTGAGAGTGACTGTACTGAAAGTGAACACACCCAGAGTGACTGCACTGAATGACCGCACACCAAGATCGAACGCACACTGAGCGTAACCACATGCCGAGTGACCATATTAAGAATGGCCATACTGAGACTGACCGCACTGAGACTGACCCCGAGAGTGACTGAGCTGAGAGTGACAGCACGAAAAGTGATTGCACTGAGACTGACTGCAGCGAGGCTGATCCCACTGAGAATGACCACACACCAAAAGTGACCGCACTGAGGCTACACTGAATGTCTGCACACCAAGAGTGAACACACCGAGAGTGACTACACCGAAACCACACCGAGAGTGGCCGCACTGAGAGTGACCACAGTGAGACTGACCATACTGAGAGTGACCACACCCAGAATGACCACACCCAGAGTGACCACACTGAGAGTATCTGCACCAACACCGCACTGAGGCTGACTGCGTCAAGGCTGAGAGTGCACCAAGAGTGATCACACTAAGACTACACGGAGTGACCGCACTGAGAGTGAGCACACACCAAGAGTGACCAAAGTGAGAGTGACCACACAGAGAATGACTGCACTGACAGTGACCATACCAAGAGTGACTGCATCAAGACCACAGTGAGAGTGACCACACTGAGAGTGACCACACCAAGAATGACCACGCCCAGAGTGACCACACCTACTGATCACAGCTAGAGCAACCACAGAGTGAGTAGACCAAGAGTGACCATACTGAGAGTGACCTCACTGAGAGTAATTGCAGTGTGAGAGTGACTGCACCGAGACTGCACTGAGTGACTGCACACAGAGAATGGCCACATTGACAGTGACCACACCAAGACTGACCTCATCAAAACTGACCACACCGAGATTGACCACATCCAGAGTGACCACAGCTAAAGTGATCACACTTAGAGTAACAATGCCAAGACTACATTGAGTGACCATACAAAGTGACCAGAGTGACCACACTAAGAGTGACCGCACCAGGACTGACCACTCTAAGAGTGTCCGCACTGAAAGTCAATCACAGAACTAATAGAAAGTAATTAGTAAGAGTAACTGGGTTTTTTTCTGGTTGGCGATCAGTGACTAGTGGTGTGCCTCAGAGATCAGTGTTGGGATCACAATTGTTTATGATTTACACAGATGATTTGGAGTTGTGAACTAAGTGTAATGTGTCAAAATTTGCAGATGACACTAAGATGGGTGGAAGAGCAAAGTGTACAGAGGAGGCTGAAAGTCTGCAAAGGGATAGAGACAGTCTAAGGACGAAGGTCTGGCAGATGGAGTACAATGTTGGTAAATGTGAGATCATTTGTCTAGTGAGACGTGTG